>JANHGC010000233.1:164659-186939 GCA_027560395.1 Boaedon fuliginosus | reverse complement strand
AGAATCCCCCGGTCAGCACCGGGGAATTCTGGGAGTTGAAGTCCACAAGCCTTAAAGTTACCAAGTTTGGAGACCCATGTTCTGGGTGATTTTTAAGGGCTAGGCACAATGTGTTCCTATCAGTACTTCTATATTTCAGATATGGCAACATCCCACATCTCTATGTACAACCCCTTGTGATGGTGTACAACCTGAAACAACCAACTTGTCTTCTTTATTGCAACTTTTATAAAGATCTTCAGAAAACCATCAGATCTTCCTGTTTCCTGCAAGTGATAGTGCCACAGTTTCTATACCTACTATTTCTTTTCACTGACTCAAATCATGACATCACCCACACAGTAGCTAAATTTATCACTGCAGCAGTTAAAACTAGGCAACGGTTAAACTTCAGTCTCAACCCGATAGCTCAATGTTCTTGGACTGTTTTATCTCTCTCTCTTCTTATATAACAGTAAATTATGATTATAATAAACAACTAAGTAGGTATTAAGCAAGCATCATCAATTATGCTCAAAGTATTATAGGTAGAACTTTATTATTGTAGTGTACACCTCTGTATTTTATCACTGCATTTTAATTATCTAGATGTTTTAATATAAGAGTATTTTAATGCTGCAATAGACAATTACACAGCAATATAGCTTTCTGTATACTTAACAGTTAAGCATTTTCTTGCAATTTTCACTGCCTTATTTGTAATTTTATTTCATATTCCAGTTCTTGTTGGCTGCTTTTACTTTTCCTCTCCTTTCTTGTTTTTGTAAGTTGCTCAGCAGCCTTTATCCCATTTCCTTTCCCACACCACAGTCTTTACTATTAAATTGTACCTACAGCTTGTTATTGACTGTAATAAAGATTTGATTTAAATATTGGCTATTCCAGAGCAGTGCTCGGATTTAGTCTCAGGTCAGGTACAAGATGTAGATTGTTTCAAGCTGGTTACCTACTAGAGATCTGCAATTGATTGTAAAGCTGGATGAACTTGGAACCTCATGTTGTCATTTTTCTGGAGGCTAATGTTGAACTTTTTTATTATGTGTACCTTAGCCTCACCTAAGAATTATATTTGCCAAATGCAGGAGCTTGCAAGTATGTTCTCCTAGCAGGATGGACGTGTGTGTGTGTATGGAGAGAGAGAGAGGGGATAGATAGATAGATAGATAGATAGATAGATAGATAGATAGATAGATAGATGAAACATAGAGGATGGATGGATTGATAGATACAATTCAGAAAGTATTCACTTTTGTCAATTTTGTTATGCTGCAGTCTGACTCTACAGTTGTTGAAATTAATCAATCTCCCATTTGACCACTGATGTATAATAGTATCATAGATTAACTTCAGTAGACATATTGCATCATGCATACAGTAGAGATATTTACACAAACATCTTGCTGAACAAGTGATCTTAGAGGGTTCAATATCTACCAGTTTTTAATCCCCTAATAATCAATAATGAACATCTTTAGAATATGGTTCCAAGCCTGTAAGACCTTTAAACTATACCTGAAATGCTGTTGAAAAGCAATTATGCCTCCTGCAGCATTTTAGTAGCGCCAAAGGACTGGTGGACTTTGAAATCTTTTGTGAAATTATTACACATGACACCCAAACAAAAGCTAGGAAACATTCCAGCACAAAATATGCCAAAGCTATATTTGCAAAGTATTCATCGACCTGATAAACAATTACCTCCATGAGAGTACAACAACTTTGTGTTAATACAAATGAAACAGTCAATATGTAGCTTAGGAGCATAAACAAAAGGGATTTACCCTAACCTGAAAAAGATATTTGCCTTAATTACAGAATTGCCTGTAAATCTGTTCTGGCTGTAAATGTGGAAATTTAATACAAAGGAAATGAGGTTAGCTTATTATTTATGAGATTCATTAAAACTGTATTTCACATACTATGCCTGCATTTTTCTCTGTGTGACTCAAGGAAGTTTATTAGAGTTTTATTGTACTTAAGCTTTAACTTTGATCTAATTTCCTTGCACAGCTACCTTAGTCAGACTGGAGGGGCAAAAGGGATGGTCCCCTAATTTGTACTAATGAAGCTGATAACAGAGTGATCAGTAGCTCTGAAGCAACCAGCGCCCACAGTCTGGCAGACCATGCTGTGTAAGGCATCGCCAGGCCAAAAGCAACAGCATGAGGCTAGGGGACCAAAAGGTCAGTTCTTGAAAACCAAGGGGGAAAAAATATCATGAATTTGGACAGCTAGATGTCTGGGTATTAGTGAGGACAAAGGATGAAGTAACGTGAGAGATTGTTCTCAGCAAAAAAAGCTATTGCTTCAGAAGTCAATAATGACCTTTGTTAAGCGAGAGAGGATTAGCAATAGTAGGAGCAAATGCTGGAGCTGATTAATTTGATTTCTGGACCAAAATACCAGATGGCTCTGAGCAATGGAATGATTGATCACCAGAACAGGGGAGAGGATTGGAGAGGTCCCAGAGCAGACATCTGGGACACAAGAGGAAGGGGAGGGGGGTGACTGGAACCACAGAAAAACAGAGTTGGAAGGGACCTTGGAGGTCTTCTAGTCCAACCCACTGCAGGAGTATCTCTTTGGAAGGAATACATTTAATTTTCATTTTGAAAGAAAAGAAACACTTTATTTTTCTAGTTCTGTCAATTCCCATAGTTTTGCTTGTTTGGGTCACCAATTAGAAGAGCATTAAAAAAACAACAACAAGAAACTGGCATAACTAAAATACATTGAGGCTTTATGCCAGGAGACTCTGAAACAAATATTGCTGCCAATGATCAACGGGGCAACCCATTGGCCCTTTTATGACCTGTGGACTTCAGCTCGCAGAATCCCTGAGCCAGCTGGCACAAATAGTTCAACCCCAGGTGTGTGTGTGTGTGTGTGTGTGTGTGTGATTGGAAGCCTTTGATTCAGGCTACTGCTGGTAACAATCAAGATTACCACCCGTTGAACTCAATGCCCCCTCACCCCATTCACATACAGTAAACTCACTTCCACAAAATTTATTCAATTCATTATGTTTACACACACTCATTTAACCACTTTGTTTGTTTGTTTGTTTATTTATTTACATAACTGCAGTTAGAAAGGTTGGCCTACTGGTTTAGGCTAGAGATCAGGAGACTCTGAGTTCCAATCCTGCATTACAGCAGGGTGGGCCAGCAACTCTATCTCAGCCCAGCCCACCTCACTTCACACAGCTGTTGTGTGAGAAAAAATTGCAGGAGGAAGGAGTATTAGATATGTTTGCCGCTTTGAGTTATTTATAAAAATAATAAAGATGGACTAAAAAACCCCTAAAACAACAGCAACTACCCAACAATCCCAGAAATCACAACACAAGCACTTTAACACACTTATTTTACCTTTCTCCACTATTTCACACACACCTACCCCTCCCAGCCTCTTTGACTTTACTCCCATTGGACCTGTCCTCCTCCAGCCGTCACTGTACTTGTTCCTCTTTATTCTATCTTTCTAATGTTGCCTTTAACTCAAAACCATTTGAAAAAAGAGAGACTTTGCTCTTTTACACTTCACATAGGATATGTTCTTGTCCAGTTTTGTTTGTGAAGTATTGCACATCCAGTATGTCATAAGCTTCACTCTGGAGACCATTAAACAAGAAAAGAAAACCCCTCAGGTTTAAAATGTATTATCTCAGGATAAAAATCCCAAGCAAGAGACTTTCCCCGCCTTCTGCCTCTGCTGTGAAATCAGTCACTTCCTGGTCTGTGCTGCTTGCTGACTGGACAGTTTTAGCTGTTTATTAGTTGCAGCATTCGTGCCAAGACAATGCGTTGCCCCGTTGATCATTGGCAGCAATATTTGTTTCAGAGTCTCTTGGCAGAAACTTTCAATGCATTTTAGTGATTGCCAGTTTCTCACTTACTTTTAATGGTCTTCTGATTGGTGACCCAAACAAGCAAAACTAGGGGAATTGACACAATCAGAAAAATAAGGTGCTCCTTTTCTCTCCGACCTGAATTTCTACCTTCTCTTTCCTTTAGTATTACAGGTTGCCTGCAGCCTTTTACCAGCAGAGGAGAACAAGCAAGGGGTCAAACTCCATCTCAAGGCAACAGCATTGATTTCAACCCAGGGTCTAGTTAAAAGAAGTTCATGCACCAGGGATAACACCTGATAGGAATGAAATGGTTAATCTCTTGCACTCCTGCAGGAAGGCAGCGCAGGCTCAGTGGCGACAGAAGTAGACCAATAGCATTTATTCTATCAGTAATCAGTACAAACAAATACTAAATTATTGATGATGCCCAAGTTAAAACAATAAAGGCCAAACTGTGAAGCCCATGCTGATAGCGAAGCCCAGTTCCTGGTTAATTTGTCAGGTCTTCCAAGCCTTCTGAAAGGCTAAATTGGGCCTATTTTATGCGTCTTTTTCCTTCTGAGGAAATTTTATAGGGCAATGAATGTCCTATGAGTGTTATCCATCAACTACCAGTACTTATAAGCCTAGCCCTTTTGGTGGAAATAGGTAATTCTTATTCTTTGCACATCTCCATTCTTATTCTTAATCATTTTCTCCTGGGTAGCATTTGAAGCTATTGCCAAGGTAATAGCTCCTAATTTCCAGCTGTTCAAGCAGCAATCATTTATCCATTGTCCTCTACTAATCGTGGATGGCTACCAATTACAGTAGCTGATATTTTATGGGGTTTTGCTTTATGACGCTGAATGATATATTTGAGAATCAATTTATATTTTTGTTGTTGGGAGTTACCTGAATTTCTGACTGGGGTGGCATAAGAATATTGAGACATAATGTAAATATTGGAAGATACCTTGCAAGATCACCATACAGCAGCATGTGTGATTATTCAAATATGAACTTGGACATTTATTTAGCAATTATTTGTAAGCAGAATGTAAGAACATTATTACTTGACCTCTGAATTCATCCCCCCTTTGCCTTAACATAATAACAAAGTTGGAAGGGTCCTTGGAGGTCTTCTAGTCCAACCTTTGCTCAAGCAGGAAATCCTATATCATTTCAGACAAATAACTGTCCAATCTCTTCTTAAAAAAGTAATTCCTTTTAATTTTTCAAAAAATATATATTAAAGTATCTTGTAGAAAAATATAGAGAGCAGTCAGATACTGTTTATTTTCTTTTGTTTTGTATGGCAGCAGATTTGACATAATCACATAGAGCAATGTTAGGGAACCTTTTCAACACCAAGTGCTCAAAGCGGAATGCACGTGCATGCACATGCGCTGGAGTGCCGGAAACCTGAAGACCAGTTGGCCTGGTGCATGCCTATTTTTTGCCCATTTTCCCGGCCGTTTTCCAGCTGTTTTTTGGGCCATTTTCTAGCACTCCGGCACCCACAAAGACCAGCTGGCTGGCGTGCATGTGTGCACCAGAAACCAGAAGAACAGCTGGCGATACCGCGTATGCCCAGAGAGAGGGCTCTGTGTGTCACCTCTGGCATGTGTGCCATAGGTTCGCCATCACGAACATAGAGAATTCTGTCTTGAAAAACAAACTTGTCAAATTATCTGGATGGATTTGGCTTGAATCTGTGCGTATGTAATGCTTGGGGTGGAACTAACATCCTGGGGTGGGATTCAGTTGGTACGGACCGGTTTGGGTAAACCGGTAGTTCCGGCAAGGAGTTGGCCCCACCCACCCACTCCTGCACTATTCTGCCCTATATTTCCATTTTTTGAAGCCCAGCTGATGGGTGCGGCAGCACGACTTGCCACGCATCCGGTGTTTTGACTCACCGGGGCTACAGTGAAAGGTAAGTTTGCTTGCTATTTTCTAATGCAGCACGTGCGCTCACTGAACTGGTTGTTACACCAGTTGAATTGCACTACCACCGGTTGAATTGCTAACATCCATTTCTGGAGAGAAAAGGCATTGAGCAGAAAGACCTTTCTGGTGTTTTCCTTCTGGTGATAGAACCTCTTAGTGGCTCATTCTGCAAGAGTAAAAAAGATTCTGGGACACACTTCAGTTTTGTGGGTCCCCTCCTTCCTTGGCCAACTTTCTTTTTTGCTGTCTGCAAGAGTGTGTGAGTACAGGTAGTCCTCAAGTTACGACCACAATTGAGCGCAACCTTTGTTAACTGAGACAGAGGTTAAGTGAATTTTGCCCATTTTACCACCTTTCTTGCCACAGTTGTTAAGTGAATCGCTGCAGTTTTCAAATTGATAGCACAGTTGTTAAGTGAGTCTGGCTTCCCCACTGACTTTGGTTATCAGAAGGTGGCAAGAGGTGATCACACAATCCCATACATTGCAACTGTCATGAATATGAATCGGTTGCCAAGGGTTTGAATTTTGATCACTTGACCAAGGGGTTGCTGCAATGGTCACAAGTGTGAACAATGGTCGTAAGTCACTTTTTTCAGGGTTGTAACTTTGAACAGTCACTAAATGAACTGTTGTAAGTCAAGGAATGCCTGTATATTGCACATCCAAAGGGGAAAATAAATCACTTTCTTTCCTTTCATATCACTCAGATTAGTTGTTTACAGAGCAATATAGCACCCCATAAACTCTTAAGGGAAAAGGGGGGACCCCTTAGTTGTTATTTTAGGCCAAATTTTTATAATTGCAGAAAATTGTTCTTTGCTTACAACACCCCGCAGAGCAGGAAATCACATGTCTCGGGATTCACATAACACATTATAAATCATACTAATTACCAAGTTAAATTAGCTATTCTTATACGCTTCATGTATGGTGGAATACATGAGTGGAAATGAATGATCTTCATTGTAATTCAGGAAAACAATATCCTGATAAGATTAAACTCTTCATTTTCACTACCTGAATTAGCTCTCATCATTTCTGAAATGTATTATGTAAAACCTGTCCCAATTTCTGTACTGTCTTTTTGTTTTACACTTTGACTTTGAAAGAATACTCAAGTTCAGTCTGTTCAGAACACATTGGAAATTTACATTTCCTTGTTTTCTATTTAGTTAGCAAGCCTACTAGTCCTCAAAACCAGGTTAAAGAAGAAAGACCACAAATATCTCAAGTTTTAATATTTAATTGTTGAAAGAAATGTCCACCTGGGTTCAGTTCCAAGTGGAGAGAAAGACACTGGAAACATGGAGGCTGATTGGAAAGATGGTAGAGCTGAACACATGGAATGGAAGGTGAGGGTTATTTATACCCTCTCTTGGGCCTTGCTCTTGAGCTTCCTGTTCCTGTGGCAAGAGCATGTATTCTATTGGCTGTAGTCAGACTCCCATGAGGAGTCATTTTTGTCTGAATCAAGTTTGGTGGAACCTTGGGCTGATTTAATGTCCCTAGATGATTTCGCAATGCAGTGAGCCCTGCTGTTAGATGGGTAGGAGGGTAATCCTATTATGTCCTTAGGGGTCATGTCTTAATCCCATCACCCTGGAGCTGGAGGACTTTTGTCTTGTAGATAGGCTGGCCCAGTCTTAATGTGCATCAAATATCTGCTGGGGACAGGGAACTGCAGGGAACGGCTTTGTTTTTAAAAACATGTTTCTTCTTTTCTCAAATATAATATTCTGCCTTTTTAATATTTCCTAGAATATTTCATTCTTCTAGGAGATGAGTGGGTGCTAACTTTCTACATAATTTAATTGATAATTCTAAAAGTTTAGATTATGTATTTATGGCATCTATTTCTGCTGGTGCGGAGCCAGCTCGCCCTACTATGGCGCACCTTGGGAAATGAGCATGTGTGTCCCAAAACAGGGCTGGTACCCTGGCAAGCCAATCTACTACTCTGCAAGCACTGTGGTTTCCTAGGTACTGTAACAACGCCTTACTCTAATAATAACAATACTAAACCCATTCCTAGACTGGGAGGTGCTACTCTATGTCACACCCTATTCACTTCCTGGATAGTTTACTGTAAATTATTCTACATGGGGTTGTCCTTGAAGAACATCCAGAAGTTACAGTTGGTTCAAAGGGGAGGCTCAGTAGCAGTTATGTGTGCTCCCCAAGATCAGTACACATTTCTCATCTGCTGTGCAAGCTGTGTTTTTTGCTAGTCGGCTTCTGGGTTCAGTTCAAGGCACCGGTTACAACTTATAAAGCCCTACATGGATGGAGCCAGTATATCTGATGGATCACATCTCCCTAGTTACATCTCCCTACCATATCCAGCAGAAGGGGTGTGTTGAAAGTCCCACCTAGGAAGGAGTCCTATCTGGAGACACCCAGGTGGAGAGCTTTTTCTGAGGGGTCCTTGGTGCTCTTTGAGCTTGGTTATTTTTTTGCAGTCATTTCATTAAACAAACTAGGTAACATCGTCAGTGCTGGTAGGACCAGGAATTTAGAAATCAGTTTATATTCTATTGTTTGCCATATCATTGTTGGTGGAAGTGGCCTTGGATGTTCTGTGTTTGAGCTGTTCATTGTTAACTTGTTCGGCAGTTCCTTGATTGGAGTATTGTTTACTTGATTGTTGATCTGATGTTAATCTTGGTGTTAACCTATGCTCATCTGGGTGTTGGTGGGGAGGTGTTTTGGTCATTTTGTTCCCTTTACGGCTTGTTGACTGTCTCTTTTACACAGTATGTGGATGTTGTTTATGTCTATGTGTCTATTGGTAGCCAATTTGTCAGAGTCCCAAGCTGCCAGGAATTCTCTAGCATTTTTGGACTTGGCTTGGTCTAGGATGTTGCCCAATGGAGTATGTCCATATGTTGTGAAGTTAAAGATTTTCATCCCATTGTCTGTCTGCTAGTTGGTTTTCATGGATGTTCTGCTGTACGAGTACGAACAAATACACTGTATCAAAATAATAACGGCCATGCAAATATCGCAGTATGTATAGCAACAGCTCAGGACAGAAAATAAAGGGCTGTTGCTATTTCTTGAAGTCTTAGAGCCTTGAACTCTCTATTGTGGGTATTTCTCCAGACATCTCCCTGCTTTCTTCAGGGAGACTAATTTTTCTGTTGCATTTTTCTAGTTACTTCATCCTCAGCAGGATTTTGTATTTACTCTTCTACCAATATTGAAAAACAGATAAAACTTTGAGCAGCGTTCATTCAGCTAATCAGTTTGCTTTGCTTTGCCTTTCCTTTCTGAGGTCACACCTCATAATACTGCTGACAGGTCCCTGAGCTCACAAAGGGAGAAGTAACTAAAATTTTTGGGTGGGTTGAATGAAAGCTACTCACCAGAGCTTTTAGGTCTGAGTAGGGGCTTACTTAGTTACTGAGGATATGTGTTGGTTAATTTGTTTTTGTTTTTATTTAACTGTATTCACATAGTTTAGGTTTGTTTTATTTTGCAATATTTGTTTATTTATTCATCTATTTACTTCTTGTTATACCCATTTAAAAGTATTTATTTATATCTTTATATATCTTTATTTATCCTATTTAATATATTTAATTAGTTAGGAGTAGTTTAGCTTAGTTAAGGTTTACTTTATTTCCATCATGGAGACTTTCCTCTATTCTGCAGAGAAAGCCCTCTTTGAGGTAAGAGATCTTCAGTTTTATTTATTTACTTGTCAACTTGCATGTCTGACTCTAGGATTTAGAACTAAAAAAGGGACATGACAGATAACATGACAGAAGTAATGGGATCTGGAAGGAACTATGTTAAAATTGGTTCATAAGGTAAACATTTAAAAAATATTTGCACAACTTCTTTCAGGCTCTTTCTTAGTGAATTGTGTTAATATTGTTAATTTAAAGGCATCCACAGGACAGCCTTCCAGAAAGGCTTGGAAACATGGCTCTCAGAGTGGTAGTATTCAGGTTTTTTTTACTACCGGTTCTGTGGGCGTGGCTTGGTGGATGTGGCTATGCTGCCAGCCAATCAGAGGTGGTATTTGCTAGTTTGGCCAATCAGAGGTGGTATTTGTGAGTTCTCTGCATTAATCAAAATTATCGCTACCGGTTCTCCGGAACCTGTTGGAACTGGCTGGATGCCACCTCTGGCCTCCGTGGCTTTCTTTGGGGTGCACAGAAAAGCACAGTCGTGGGCCTGGCTAGAGCCCCCCTGGTTAATTTTTAACATCGCTTGTCTCCTTTAAATTTTATGTAACGTGTTTATGTTTTTAATATTTCATTTGTACAGCTCCTTTGGTCCCTTTGGGAGGAAAATGGGCAGGTCTTAAATATGAAAAGCAAACAAATAAATAGTGTGTACCAAGTCTTCTATGATAATCGGCTCAGAACCCTATCAGAGGAAAGATGGGTAGAAACTGGCACAGACTGGCTGATTTAACAGTATTTTTGTACTGCAGACTCCACATGAATTCTTGACACTTTAGAAACAGCTGCCTAAAATCCATACAATTGATAGTCAGGAGGCCCAGAGTCACCTTACACTAAACTAGAGATGGGAGGATCCGAGCCTCTGACTATGCTGTCATCAACACTATCTCAGAGACACTGTCAATTGTTCATACAGCAAGGTTGATATGGAAGTATAGGGCCATTATAGCATTTTAACAGCAGAGCAACTAAAGTCAACTTCAGCTGCCCCTGTAGCTGGCTAGAGGCAAAATTCAGGTGATGTCATGAGGTTTGTTGCTTAACAGTGGTTAACAGTGGTTAGTGAGGGTCTTCATGCTTTTGATAGAGGGATATGAGGATGAACTAGCTGATGAGATTCACTCTATCTAAATAAAATTAGCATATGGGATCCAATGGCACTAAATTTGACTACTAATTATAGGTTTTTATAAGAAAAAAAGAAAAAAAGGCAAAGCTTGGTTTTCTTTCCTAGAAAAGTTGTGCAATCTTATTGGGCAGAAAAGAAGTTGTTTTATGCATCTACCTTATTGACCATCTTAGACCAAGTCCAAAAATGCTAGAGAATTCCTGGAAGCCTGGCACACTAACAAATTGGTGATGAATAGACAGATAGAGATAAACAATATCTAAGTGTCGATATTTGTAATTGGGACAAAATATGGTGAATTTGCATTTTTAGCAGCAAACAGGTTGACTACAAATGAAGCTACTGAGAATGATTATTTTGCTGTCCTTCCCTCTGTTTGTCAAAATCTGTAAGAATAAAAATGCCATCCTTTATTTATTTATTTATTTATTAGATTTATATCCCGCCTCTCTTCACCCCTTTCGGGGGAACTCGAGGCGGCATTTTTTTTTCTTTTTTAGTAAAATTCATTTAAGCTACGTATATCCAAGGACACTTTTGGACAACAGAAACTAAACAGAAAGCGGATTGTTTCATAACTCTGGAATATTTCTGCAAATCAACAGTGAAATAAAAGATATTTATGCTTTAAGTGGTAATTTAGACCAAGCAGCAGTTTGTGACAGATTCAAATTGAGGACATAAAGAGGTATCAGATTTCTGACATTAAAAGAGAGAAGGGAGTTGCTTTAGTACCTAGAATTAACTGCTCCATGGGGACAGTACAGGAGGATGGAGCTCCAAGAAAAGGAGGCATTTATGGGGCAAGACATTGCAACATAGATCATGATGCCTTCAATATAGATTAATGCCTTCAATATAGATTAAAACAAACAACTTTAGCTCCAAATACTTTTGAAAACAATATTAATATTGCAAATAATCCATCTAATTTTCTAAGAAAGTATTTTACCTAAATCTGGAATCTGAAAGGAACTATATTGGGCTTTTATTTGTTTATGGCAGGGTATCTGTATGGAAATTGGTGTAATCTGTTCCCCTGTTTGTAATGACCAGTCTTAATTTGGTAGGTCATTGGTAGCTTAATGTGCAATGTCTTTCATGAATATTGTGTAATAGCACAAGTGTTTTCCCATAAAAATACAGAACAAGTGGAATCAAAAGAAATAAGAGAAAAACACCGGGAGAATATGGCTCAGAAGAATGCCACAATAAGAGAGGTAAGTCATTCACTTCCCTTAAAATCCTGTTCTCTTTTTGTTTGCTTACTTGTATTCAATGATTGATGAATGTTTCCTGTAATTTCTGCAACTTAGCTGGAGGAGGAGAACAAGTTCTTGGCAAGAAAAGTTACAAACCTTGCGAACGAAAACAAGTACTTGAAGGAGAAACTCCTCCAGGAAAGTGAGTATTATTTTAACATAACATTTTAATTATTTTCATTTTTAAAAACAAAAGTGATTTATTTCTTCTTAAATTTAGCTTTACAAGTACTAGTTATTTTGTTATTTTTTTTGCCAGGACCTGCCCAAGAGTAAGAAGACCTTCCAAGTGAGAAACAGCCAGCTGGAAACAGACCAAGGAAAACACAGGTACCATATATAAATAAGGATGTGTGATTATATTAGTAACTTAATTAGTGGACTAAATTAGCGGATAAAGGAAATGCTGTGGATGTAGCATATATAGAATTCAGTGAGACATTTGACAAGTAGACCACAGCCTACATCTTCATAAGATAGAACAGTGTGGGATAGACAGTACCACCACAAGATGGATTCACACTTGGCTGACCAACCACACTCAATATGGAGCCCTCAATGAAACTACATCTACCTGAAGGGAAGCAGGCAGTTGGGTACCTCTTGGGTTCCTCAATATCTTCATCAATGAGCTAGATGATGGGATAGAAGGGGGCCTCATATCATACACAATTCAGTAACAAAAATAAAATCCATTTTGCAATACAATGTTTATTGTTTCACAGAACCTTGGTATCAGGAGCCACGAAGTAGCGTATTACAACTCTAATGGAAGCAATGAACAATCCTGACCATGCATAGAAGTGGAGTAAGTATTATGATAGATTTCTGTTTCACTCTGAATTATGGCCTACATATAACCAAACTCTACCTTTTAATAAACTTGTCATGTTTGAGTATTTCATGGTTAACTTACATTTTGTTATGTATCTGCATTTTTGCAACAGTGAGATCATCCATCAGCAAAACACAACTCAGAGTGAAGATACGTTTCAAACGAATATCAAAGTTATTCCCAAGAGTTCCCAGATATACCTATTCAAAAACATTTAACCAAATAATAATATAGTCAAAGACGAAATGCCATGTTTATTGGACAAATGTGAAATGATGTGAAATATAATTTCACATATAAAAAGTGAAATGGTCATACTGAGAGGTCATTGTTTCATAGAAAATTCACATCGGTGTCATGAAAAAAAAAATCTCTCTGAATTTTTTTAGGCGTTTTTCTGAGATTTTCAAATTCTGCAGAATTCTATACTGGGACACAGAAGAGCCACAGATGCCCAATAATTGGCCTATATAATTCAGCCATGAAATAAGAGATTTTAGACAAAATGTACTCACTTGTGCATTAGAAATAGAATTTAGATAGCTTGTCTTGATATGCTGAGCTGAATTATTCCAAAACCAAAAATCTTGATAATATTCTGCCTGCTAATTTCCACCAAAAAGTTTTTCGTCAGCTTCAATTATTGTCTATTTCAACATGAATAGTTTTGATTGGACAAAAATGCTATTTGATAAATGATTTAATGTGTTATTTTTTCATTGAAATACTTGTATATATTTTTTCAAAAAAGGAATGTGTGGTTTGACTTCAAATGCAGTCTTCAAATATAGATAGGATTGAACTAATGTGATTCTGTTCTAACTTACTTGTTTTTAATACATTTCAGTGAATATATCAACTTCAAAGACACCTGCAATCCTTTTTGGGGACTCCCTCTGCTCCTTGCTTAACCTAACCAGAACTGGCTGAGTTGCTGTGGCTAAGAAATGCAGCCATGTGATATTGCACTTTACACCTCTCCACTTAACAACAGCATCGGCAATTGGCCCCAATTTGGTCCCAATTGAAGTCATAACATGATGACAACCTTTATCATGAAACTGTGCATCAAATATGCTCCTGAAGCTCCTTCTATGATTGGGACCTTGATGAGGTGAAAGGGCTTATGTGGGTAAATTAAATCATGGGCTCTGTCGTCAAACATGTATATGACCAGAAGGGTCACCCCAGGTGAATAGGCCATGATGGATACCTCGGACTAACACCGATCTGCCAAACTGCATTGGACTAGCATGGCAGGTTATAGTCTATCCCTCAAACATGTCAATACAATGTCAGAAACAGTTCTCATTCCCTGGAGGCCCTAGGGAAGCTACCCACGGCAGCAGGAAGACATGCCCGAAGGCAGGGAGTGCAATTTGCCCATATGGAAGTGGTGAATGAGGCAATAGACTAGTGGATTTTGCTGAAGGACAGTATATAATTTATATCATTAATTCATTTTATAAGAAAAAAACTAGCAGAAAATGAATATGGAAGAGCCATCTGGATCAACAAGGGAAATTGAGTACATCATGTGAAGTGATAAAAACATATTCTACAATTGTACTGTCATAAATTGCTTTAACATTGGAAGAAGTGACCGTAGAATGGTATAAGCTAAAGTGAAGACAGATTGTCGAAAAGAGTGTATGAAAATTATAAAGATGTCATGAAAAATAAAAATAAAGAGCAATCAGCTGTTAGAGAAGAACAGCGATTTTGAGATTAATTTATTTTATTTATTACATTTTTATGCTGCCCAACTCCTGAAGGACTCTGGGTGGCTTACAACATGGATAGCAATAGCACTCAGATTTAATACACTGATTCTGAGAGCTTTACAATACTCCCCAAGCAATTACGGAGTCAGCCTATTGCCCCCAAACAATCTGGGTCCTCATTTTACCAACGTTTAGAAGGATGGAAGGCTGAGTCAACCTTGAGCTTTGGTGGGATTCGATATGACAACCTGCTGAACAAGTCATCAGAGTCCGCAGTTCTGCATTTAACCACTCCACCTCCAAGGCATAAATAAATAAGTGTATTGATTGAAATGGGGATTCAAGAGTTGCAGTGTGACACATTTTACAGGTGGGATGTCTATTCCATCTTCACTTCACAGAAAATAAAATCATTAAGTAAGGAGGTAACTAATTAGAAGCATCCAGCCCTATCAAGTTAAGTTTGCCTGTTTGCACTGGTTGTTTCATCTCAGTAGGATGGGTAACATAACATCCCAATGCCGCTATCAGGATAGGCACAGAGGAGAGTCTCATTTTTTATGGAAAATCTACAAGTCACACAATTGTCAAACTGTTTAATGTGTATGTTTAGTAGGTTAGCTAGTTGATTTTCAATGTGTTAGCCAGTTCTGCAGTGTGACAGCCTTCAGCTGGATTGAAGATCTGAATGTTGTCCATTTCACCTGTCCTAAGCAGAGACAGTTTCCCGAAAGACCAAGATCTGTATGCATATAATGGGGGTTGTATATTAAAAAGTGCTATTTCAGGGAAAGGAAAACTATAGCTCTTTGACAACTGCAATTCTACTTGAGACAAAAGCCTACCTGGGAAAGCTGGGCTTCTCTGCATTTGGAACAGATTTCTTTTGTTTTCAGGAGAAAGTCACAGTTATGTTTTGTTGCCACAGCAATTCAAAAACCTGTATTTGAATGGATTGAAATATTTTTGTTTTATTTGCATTCAGGGCCCTTCTTCCCTACAAGAAACTCAATACCAGTTAGAAGGAGGATCTCCACAGGACATCTGGCACCCAGGCTCATAGAAGTTTGATTCTGCTTCACTTCATATTGCAGGTCTGTACAGAATATGTTCTTGTTTACAAAAAGGAAACAAACTAATATAACTCTAATGGGTTTTGTTTGAGGGTGTTTTTCCCCCTTTCAAGCAGACATCTACTCTTCCAAAAACATGACATCTAAAAGAAATTTGGTGTCCCTCTGGAATCTGAAACCTATTAATCATGGTTAAATGTAGACAGTTAATTAAACCCCAGAAACTGACAAAAGATTACCCCTGAGGCCTTGTATCTTCAGCATCTTCTGAAAATTATAGTTACAGCTTTCCAGTTGGCCGCTTCCTTAAACTAGTTCATTTTCATTAGCATCAGCTCAAGGTCAGGTGTTATGACATTTTTTAGCTCAAAATGATGCTTCACCATCATTTGCCATTTAGTTATTATGACTGATCCCAAGATATGAAGGGAGCTACTGCTGGTTACTCACAGAAAAAAGGCAATTTAAGAAGGGAAATATTTTGCCTATTTCACTAGGGGAGGAAAAGATCACCGTAAAAATAGTGGTCAAATAGAAATTATGAACTAGGTCAAAGAATGTAAGAATGAGTTATCAGGACATAGGCAGGGGATTGCAATATGATCTCCAAGATCCTGTCCAGCCATTACATTTGAGGATTTTAGGTGACATATGAGCATTCACATAATATACTTAATCTGGATTAACTCATTTGGGGAATCTGACCAATTGAAACCATAAATTAATCAAACTAATGGAGACCATGCAGCATGCTGACCTGCATATCAGCTCAGCAGATTTACCAGAATATTTGCCTTTTCCTTTCACTTTAATATGCAGGTGCTCATACCTCATTTCTCATTATACAATGGCATAAATAAACCATTCTATAAGGTTAGTGTTACTACCTTGATCCTGACCTCATGGTTGCTGCCAGTTCCAAAAACTATCTGAGCAGATTTCCAAGAGGGCAATATCACCGCTTTTACCCAAACAAGTTTCAATAATATATGCCATGGTCATCTATTAACAATCAAGTTTATTACAGAATGAGGAAGTTCCTTTGGAGACAGGTAGAAGAACTACAGATTAGCCTATGGTCAGACAAGCAGCAGCTGAGCCTGTAGTAGACTAGGGGTAGCAAACATCTCAGAAGGGATCTTTTCTAACTTCTTGGACTGTAAAGAGAAGGGGAAGGGAGATGTACTTTAGGACTTGAAAGATTCTATTAATGTATTTTTACAATAAAGCTAGAATTAGTACTTTTAGGTTACCTCAGGTTACCTCAGAAGGCGGACATCAACAGACCTGACATTTACCAGAAGTAACATGAGTGCAGGTCATTCACAATCTATCTACCAGGATCTAGGATTTGGGTTTTATTGTTGGAAGTGGAAATTGACATCAGGTTATTGATATTTCATGTAGTAAGGCTTAAATAGTCCCTCTAATAGGTTTCCCTCAGTCTGTGTTATATATATGGAACCTGTACTGTCCCTCAAGGGAAAAATAACTGCTCTCAGTGTGACTTAACTTACCTGGTTCACTATTTTTTCAAAAGTAAGAGTCAGTAGGGTGGTCTAGAATGATTTATTTAATCAAGTGCCATAATTACAATAATAATACATAGGTATTTGCCATCCCCCATACATACTGTATACCCATAACACTAGGTGATAAATAAATAGAATACATTACATTAGGCTAAAATGGATTTGGGCAGTTTATGATTAAGCATTGTGATAGGGCATATTGGAACCAGGCACATGATTTATTGGTTTGAGTTTAGCATATGGTGATTCACTAAGCCAGCTTTAGAACTGAGTCTGTTGTATGAACTCAGGTAATCAGAAACATGCATATATTGACTTCCTGAATAAATATAAAGTGTGCTGATTCGTGTTTAATGGCTGTAAATGACCTTGTGCTAGATATCCATGTGTTTTCTTTGTGGGTTTCAGAAAAACCAGTTAACCCAAAACAGGTAATCTGAAAGCAGCTGGAATTTCAGAAGTGTTATAAATAGAATTGCAAAGAATTTGACACCAATCATAGGATAAGACTCTTCCAGTACTCTGAAACAGGGTAACAGTGAATGATACAAATCTGTTATCCTGGGGGAATGAAAATTAGGTGAAAAATTAATACAGAACCAAGCAACGCATTTATACTTGCTGCTTGTGCATGATGTCTGGTTCAGACACCTTTAGCACATAACTTTGGCAGATTATGCTCAGTTGATGGCAATACAAATATGGTATAAATTTCCTTTTGAAATGTGCATTGTGATTGGAAGGAGGCATATTAATTATTGGAATTTCTCTCTGCTGCAGAGATCGGAAGAACAGAAGCGGAAGGCTATGACAGAGAAGAAATTAGGAAAAGCAAGAAGAGGGGAAAAGTCTGGGGGAGGATTTTATGAAGTGAAGTTCTGTAATATAATGAATCTCATAATCCTTATCAAAAAGTTGGCAACTCGCATCTGGTAACAAGCTTCAGTTTCTCTTTTATTGCATCATAATACAGGTAGTCCTCAACTTACAACAGTTTGTTTAGTGCCCATTTGAAGTTACAACGGTGGTCAAAAAAATGACTTATAACCATTTTTCATGTTTATAATCAATGGTCACATGATCAAAATTCAGACAATTGGCAACTGACTCATATTTATGACGGTTGCAGTGCCCCGGGGGTTCATGTGATCACCTTTTGTGACCTTCTGACAAGGAAAATCAACAGGAAAACTAGATTTACTTAACAACTTTGTTACTAACTTAACAACTGTGGTAAAAATAAAATGGGGCAAAACTCAACAAATGTCTCACTTAGGAACAGGAACTCAATTGTGGTCATAACTCGAGGATTACCTGTATTGAGGGAGGTTTTTGACAGAGCCTGTATTCAGCTTTGTAGATTATCTTTTCTCTCAGGACTTCAGTTTCCAGGATGATCTGAATTATTTTAAACAATTTTAAATCTGAGGCTATCTAAAATATACCCAAGGGCCTTTCCACATTGCTCTTAACCATGGCACAGAGAAACACTTTTTTTTATTCTGAGTCCATAAAAGGTCATCTTCATCTGGTCTTCATACTTTACCAGAGACAACCAAGTTTTATTTACAGAACTTGTTCAGATTTTAAACTAGTATTTTCCCTCATATTCTCTCTCTCCCTCTCTCTTCAATGGATCATACTTAGTCTATCATTCTGTTGCTGATGCAGAGAGATGGACTTTCTCAAAGATCGGTGGATAGTATTTTAATTTACAAGATTTATCTGGCATCTAGTAAGTACCCCTCCTGGTGATTTGTCCATCAGCAGAAAATACAAAAACCATTTATTTTCTCTTCCAGAATTGAGCTACTGTATCACTTCATTGCCCTTAATAGATCTTCAGCAAGAGCAAAACTAAATTTTCCAAACATTAGTAACTATTTGGGCTAATAAGGTGTTTTTTTTTTAAGGTCAGTTAAGGGACACCACATATAACAGCTGGAAATGCTGTTTATCTCTTTAAAGTGTATTTTTAAAAAACACAGTAAAGGTAAATTCAGATGTCAAAGAAAATGAAATAGGCCTTTAGTGAATTCCAAATGTAGGTTTCAGTATGAGATAAAAGATGGGAGAAATTCAGAATATACCTGTTTAGTGATGCTTTGTCTGATGATTCATTGGCTAGATAGTGTGAGAGCAGTTTCTGCAGCCTGGCAACATCTTGAAACTTCCCCACAGATTTCTGACTTCTTTTCCACCAGAAAGCTAATTTAAATCCACATCTACCCACCAGGAGTGTGCAGAGTTCTGAATCTGAATATCAAACTCTGATTAAAACCTGTTACGGAAGCATGCAGCATGTATTAAAAACATCAACCGCATCTGTTCCTGAGCTCATGCTGTTGTCATGACACACTGGAAAGATACATAGCTGGTATATAATCTTCTGAGGGGTGTTATGTATTTGTCCATCCAGTTAAATAACGGAAACAGAAAGATCTAGAATCCTGGCTCCCGGTATGAGGACTGAGAAACAAATGTGAAGTATTAAGTGAAGATATATTCCATGTGCCCTGTCCAGCCCTGGCCAATGCCTTCCCAAACCCAAGGAAGGCCCCCATTTATCTACTTTAATTTGCATGCTTTTGAACCACTAGGCTGGCAGGAGCTGGGGCAGAAACAGGAGCTCAGCTTGTCACATCATGTTTGGGCCTCAAAGTGCCACTTCTACCCGAAAATCATCACCATATCAGCCTCTGGGAATGATTATCTGACACCAGTAGAAGAGGTAAGAAGAGCTTGCTGAGTCATTTTTGATCCATGCTGTAAGGCTGTCATCTTAAAATCTTTCAAATGCAATGCCCAATTGATGTCAAACATTGCAATTTAACAGAATAGCAGAATACTGGAGTTGGAAGGGACCTTGGAGGTCTACTAGTCCGACTCCTATACCATTTTGTACAAATTGTATCCAATCTAATGCTGGAGCACCCACAACTTCTGGAGACAAGTCGTTCCACTGATTAATAGTTCTAACTGTTAGGAAATTTGGCCTTGGTTCTAGTTTGGTTCTCTCCTTGATTAGTTTCCATCCATTGCTTTTTGTTCCACCTTCAGGTGCTTTGACCCCCCCCCCACACACGCACTTTTTACAAACCAGTGATAAATCGGTCCTACTTAGGATTTTAACCAAAGCACAGCAGAAGAACTATATAGAGTATCCAAGTCAGCAACAGTGCCAGACTGCATCTCTGCTACAAATTATAAGACCTACACAGAAGAGTCAAACCATATAGCAACTGAAGCAAAACTAATGCTGAAAGTTACTTTGCAGTTTCTCTTTCGTTTGGTCATATTCTTCTATTTGATGGAAATGAATGGCTTTTTAGTTTTTTTTTATTTGGAAGAGAAGAAACTTTCTATGAGGTACTTTTTTCACAGATGGGGTACTGGACTAAGGCACTAAGGCACAAGTTTTGTGATGGCATAAATTATGGAACTGTGCAGGAATTCCTAGGCAATTGGTCTTTTCACCGATGGTCATCCTCCCAACCACCTCACACTGGCATCAAATTCCAGCAAAAAAAACAACACACCAGGAACTCCTGCCTAGGAGTAATCCTGAAACCGAGGCAGACCGATCTTATGGAAAAAGCAATTCCCTACCCCATACAACCATAAAGACCATGCACCAGACAATCAGAAACACAATACATTAATACTATTAAAATTCTATGGCAGCTTGAAAAGGAGGTGGAACAGAAACCTCTTTCTCGGCAGAAGGAACTAGACTTAGGTGGAACATGTATTTCAGCTGTTGACCCCTCATCTTCCTAGGTGTAAATTCTTAATATAGATAATCTGACCTGATTGAAGTAGGCCTGCGCTCATCATCTCATTCTTACATACGTATTTAGGACAGACACTGCAGATAAATGGGTAGGGTATCGACATGGAGAGGTTTTAAGTAGCAAGCGGGTCCTTTGTGTTGAGCAGTCACTTCTCTCGGATGATGGGCACCTAATGCTTGGACTTGCTGTCAGAGCTTAGCAGAACGGGAGATAATTCTCGCTGACATTCTCTTGTGGTTGATTTTGCTGCTGGATGGCAGTTTAAGAGAAGGGGACTGGGTCTTTGCTTGGATTTCAGTTTGTACTGTAAAATAGTTGCATGCAGTAAAGTATTGTCTGAAAGAAAAGCAAAAAAAAAAAAGATAAAAATATAAAAGAAAGAAAGCATGTGTCCTTTTTAATCCCACTCTATAGGCTCCAATTTATGTGTTTGTGTTTATTTGATTTATACCCCGCCTTTCTTCCCCCAACAGAGGATTCAAGATTTTTTTTTAACAATCAGAATACTTTTATATATATTAACAGGCAGGGGTGGGCTGCAAAATTTTTAGCAAGGGGTTCTCTGCCCAGTTGCTAGGTGGGGGTGGCCATGGTGGGCGTGGGGGCTTCTGAGAACTCGTAAGATTTTTTTTAAAAAAACAATAAGATTGATCCACCTTCCTGGATCTGCTTTTTGAATGGCAGGGTGTATTCTCTTTAACAGTTGCTGAAATGCAGTTCTTGGGACCTGCTGGCTCTGCTCCAAGAAACATTTTTAAAGTCTTGGCTCTTCGCTATTGCCAAAAAATAACACACAACTGTAACGCGGGGTTTCCCACGAACAGGCGGGCGCGAAATTCTGAAATGCAACAAGCCGCGTTCTCTCCTTTCAGCCATATCTGAAATAACTCCCTTTTTTATTTATTTATTTTTTTTACCATATCCACATGGCCTAAGTGGTTATCATGAAAGATTAAAAAAAAAATATGAAAGCAAGCGCTTTAAATACCGCAGCTAATTAAAAGAAATTCCTATCGTATGATTGGCAGGGCCTTAGAAGAGCATAGAAATGGCATTAAGTAACACAGAGATAAAAAGCAATTTAAGCATTAAGTATAAACAGCCCCTTCAGATCACACTGCTCAGTAGAAGCAAGCGAGGAAGGGAAAAAGAAAAAAAGGA
This sequence comes from Boaedon fuliginosus, assembly GCA_027560395.1. NCBI lineage: Eukaryota > Metazoa > Chordata > Lepidosauria > Squamata > Lamprophiidae > Boaedon > Boaedon fuliginosus. The sequence goes on along the minus strand of JANHGC010000233.1, from coordinate 164,947 downwards.
AAATTCTCATTTAGCAAATAATGCAGGGCCAGCTTCAGATAAAGGTATTTTGTTTCTTTTAAATACCACATAAGCGCTGTGGTGGGAGGAGCATTAGGGCCTGTGATTCCTAATCTGGGAAAATAGCTCCAACAGATCCCAGGATCAAGTTTGCAAAAGAAATCTCGGGATCCTTTCGGCTGATGGTCAAATTTTCCCATCTACATCTGAATTTCTTTTTCTTTCTTTTCTTTCTTTCTTTCTTTCTTTCTTTCTTTCTTTCTTTCTTTCTTTCTTTCTTTCTTTCTT
>JANHGC010000233.1:66005-78601 GCA_027560395.1 Boaedon fuliginosus | reverse complement strand
GACCACCAGGGACTTCGGGTGGGTGGGCGGGCCCACCTCAACAGTGGTGCGCATGCCCGGAAGGAAGGCTCTGCGTGCCACTTCTGGCACGCGTGCCATAGGTTCGCCACCACGGTCCTGGTCCAACCTCCTGCTCAAACAGGAGACCTTATACTAACCCAAATGGTTGTCCAGTCTATTTTTGAAAACCTCCAATGATAGGGTACCACAATGCCAGGAGGCAAGCTATTCCATTGATTAATTAATTAATTGCAGGACATTTTTCCTAAGTTCTAGGGTGGATTTTTCTTTAACAATGCTCCCACCCATTACTTCTGTCCTGCCTTCTTGTGCTTTGGAGAATAAGTCAATCCCCTTCTCAGTGATGGACAGCTATCATGTCCCTGTCCCCACACTCAATCCTTTGCTTCAAATAGGCTGGAATCAAAGGTTTTTGGGTTGACCAATAGAAAGGAATGTGGAGAAGAATGGATTACTCTCTGCAAATGTGGCCTCAAAAACTTGTGGCATGTTTGTGTTTAAGCCTGAAAACAATTTGATATGTATTTGCCACAGTTCATCAAGCTCATTAATTGATATCTCCTTCTGCTCATTCACAGATGGGCTAAATCAATTAAAGCTACATTATTTCAAACTTCAAATTTCCAAGAAGGAAACTGAAGAAGCCAAAAGATCAGGTTGTGTTCTTATTATCTTCACAGTCTACAGAAGAGAGCTAGTAAAGAAAAATACTGAATAAGTATGGTATGCCACCAGAATCCCTTTTTGTGAGATGGGTGACTATATAAATTACGTAAACAAGTAAATATATGATATCTGGCTATGGAAATAAATGTAGATAGGAGAAATTAGTTAAATAAATGCATATGTAATTTAGTTTTGGGAACCATTGTGTTAGCTGGGTGTTGAGCTGTTTCCATGAGATAGGTTGCATTTCATAACACTGTTTTGCTGAAGCATGCTGGACTTGTTTAGGAAAACCTTACATCAAATCCTGTGAGAGATGGACAGAAAAAGACAAAAGTAAGAACTTCACATAAAGATATGTGCAATGCTGGGAGAACATGTGGACGAAAGGTCTAAAATTCACATTAAATTATGATCTGAAAGGAGAAATGTATAAGATGATATACTGTTGCTACTGAACACTGGGCAAATTGTTAAGACTGTATAAAGGTACCTCCAATAAATGTTGGGAATGTAAATGTAAAGAAGGAACTTTTTACCATTTATAGTGGACATGTGACAAAACAAAATAAATAGCAATATCACTTAGACTTATATACCACTTTGCAGTGCTTTTCAGCCCCCTCTAAGCAGTATACAGAGTCAGCCTCTTGCCCCCAACAATCTGGGTCCTCATTTTACCAACCTCGGAAGGATGGAAGGCTGAGCCAACCATGAGGGGGGTGAGAATCTGCTGGTAGTCAGCAGTCAGCAGAATTAGCCTGCAGTACTGCATTCTAACCACTGTGCCACCATGACTCCTTTAGAGTAGGATCCACATCTTAATACAGAAAATTCTTAAAGTGAATATAAAGCTAAAACCAGAATTTTTTTGTTTTGTTTTAGACTTAATGGATAAAGAACCTGAAGAAAAATTTGGAACGTTGATGTTATATATGCTGACGGCAGCATGGATACTTTATGCACAGAAATGGAAGGATACGTTGATTCCCAGAATGGTCGAATGGCTGCAAAAGTTGATGGCGTTAGTAGAGATGGCAAAATTGACTGCTTGGATTAAAGAAAAGAACACAGTTAATTTTGTTTCTACTTGGAAACCATTTCTGAATTTTGATTTTACATTTTGCTGTTTAGATAGGTTTGTTGTTATAGAAATAGCTAGTATATATGATTATATAAAAGCAAAATGTTGAGATTTTGTTACTACCTTATTCTACTGCATCAAAAGCAGTCAGAAATCATTTTCCTTTCGTTTTCCTATTTCCCCTATACTTTGTAATCTTTCCCCTTTCCTCTCCTATTTTACCATTACTTCCATTTTTTTCTTTGCGCTTCTGTATTTTATATTTTGATAAACTAATAAAAACATATAAATTGGGGAAAAGGATATGTGCTTTGCAGGAGTAAATAGGACTGTTTAGACAATGGGCAACAGGTGTAGAAATATTGTTTTGCTTTGGGAAGGTGAGTTGGCCTGTCTTATTAACAGCAATAAGGATCACTAGATAATTATCTTTATTAACAGCAATTTCTTTTCATGCTGGAAAAGTAATGCTATCTGTCCAATCCTGGATTACAAGAAAAAAATCCCTGCAAAGGGATGATTCACTTAAATATCCACTGAAAATTAGTTGATTTGCAACTTTGTGCCCTAAATTGCACCCCAGCCAGGAATAAAATATTCAAACAAACCCATTTTCCTCCCAATCAAAAGTTGTTTAAGCATCTTTCCGCCTCCCTGACTCTTAAATGTTAACAAGACAATTGAAGGTTTTAGTGGAAAGATAATTGCATTAGATATGTATGGCAAATACCGACATTCTCTGACTATTCATTGTTCTTCTTCAAAGTAAAGATGTTAGCCAAACTAGACCCTGATGTCTGTACTGTATATCACAGTATCTTGTTTAATGTGAAAATTTTAGTTTCTGCATTTCTTCCTTCATCATTATTTTCATGTTTTTAGTTCATCCTAGACAACAAGTGACTTGTTGGATCATTGTTTCAGTTGGGTTACTGAAACTATGCAACATTCTTGCATACCTTTGCACAACCTCCCCAACTTATGCTGCATCCTCACACTTTCCCCCCCGACCTAAACTGTGTCTCTCGTATGCACCAGTCTGTTCTCTCCCAGGCTATTAACAAACGTTTCTAGCCAGTTTTTAAAGGCAAACTTTCCTTTTATTTAGCAAACACACAAATAGTCTTCTTATCAATGTTTGTTCCAATAAACCTGCCAAGTTATCCAGGAAAGCTGCTAGTCCAGAGATAAACTTCATACACACATAAGCTTTGAGTACAAGCAAGAAATAACAGTCCGAAATAATTGCAGAGACACTGTTCTTTTAAACAAGAAGCAAGATTCAAGGAAACCACACAAGACTTGATCTGATTCAAACAATTTGTTCTCTGCACATGCCACACCCATTCACACTTCTTTATGCCCTAGGGGAGTGGTCATTCACCAATCACCTGTGGCCTGACTTCTCTGTCCACCCTTTTTCCTCCTCTGTTCTTGCCTACTCGTTTGCCTGTGCCTGTGAGTACTAATGAGTAGTTCCCTTTCTTTAGCTTCGCTGCTATCAGATGCAGAGGACACTTGGTAATTAGCAGACACCCCGACCTCTGACATAGCATCTTCTTCTGTTGCTTCCAAACTTGGCCCAGGTTCCTCCTGCACTGACTCCTCAGAGTCAGAATCGGCTGCCAGCTCCATTGAACCCTGGTGAGCCAGAACACAGTCAACCTTCCCCCACACCTCTCGCACACCCCATGCCCCCACAGCAGTGGCGACTTACCTGTTCTCTGACCTTGAACTTGCAGCTTCCTACCAGCTTTCCGACTTATAGAAATCTGGCAAGAAGGGTAACAATCATGATAGCCCATTGGAGGTAAAGGTAAAGGTTTCCCCTGTCCAGTCATATCCAAGTCTAGAGGGCAATGCTCATTTCTATTTCATAGCCGAGGAAGCCAGGATCATCCAAAGACGCTTCCATAATCATGTGGCCAGCATGACTATACGCTGAAGTGCATGGAACACTGTTACCTTCCCACCAAAATGGTACCTATTTATCTACTTGCATTTGCATGGTTTTGAACTGCTAGGTGGGCAGGAACTGGGGCAAGGAACAGGAGCTCACCCCATTGTGTGGTGCTCAGGTCTCAAACCCAGGCTGTGAGCTTTCCAGCTGACAAGCTCAGCATCTTTATCTGCTGAGCCATCATGCTTCCATTGGAGATAACTTGGCTCAAAAATGGGTGTCTTATGGTGCACTATTTATAGAATAAATAGTGAAGAGACATTGGAGGTCTTTTTTGTCCAAGCCCCCACTCAAGCAGGAGACCCTATACCATTCCACAAAAAATGCTAGCCAACCACTTCTTAAAGCCCTCCAGTGTTGGAGCACCCAGAACTTCTGAAGGCAAGCAGGTCCACTGATTTAATCCTTCTGACTATCAGGATGGTTCATCTCCAGTTGATCTCCATTGGTTTCTTCAAAATGTTTTTTATTTGGCTTAATTATACAAACATAAAAAATGAACAAATGCAAGACATAAAATATAGAACCAACATGCTCACATCTAACATTCAAAATCCTAATATTTTCACACATTGAGCGAACAGATTTTCACAAACCAAATAAAGTCCTTAAATTATCTCTTTACTATATATAGAAGCTTTTTACCATATATTCTATATCCATATAATTCTATAAGTTGGACAGTTTAACTTTGTTTCCTAATCTCTAGTCCTCCATTCCAACCACCTATACCACACCTCCCAGCTTACGTAAATTTCTGTTTTATCCTTTTCTTTTAATAGCATCGTTAATTTATCGACCTCAGCACATTCTAATATCTTAAGAATTAGTTTCCCCTCTGTAGGAATTTCTTCTGCTTTCCAGTGTTGGGCAAAGACTATTCTAGTTGCTGTAATTATATGCATCAGTTCCCCTTGATTGGGGAAGTGAGGCGGGGTAGAAATCGAATAAATAAATACATAGATAAATAAAATCAATAGATATAATATACCTTTCTTTTGCTTCCCTGGGATCATTGTTAGTAGATAAATCTTCGGTTTTAAGTCTAGTGCGAGGCACATTATATCCTGTATCCACTTTTGTATTTTCTGCCAGTAACACCTTGCTTTTGGACATAACCACCACATGTGGTAGCACGTTCTTTGTATATTTCTACATTTCCAGCAGTTTGGTGTGAGATAGGAGAACATTTTAGCCAGTCTTGTGGGTTAGAGGTGCCATCTTCTCCAGTTATTTATTTTATTTACTTATTTACTTATTTATTTAAATAAGATTTATAGGGCACCCTTTCCCAAGGGACTCAGGATGACTTACAACAATAAAACCAGTATAAAAATAATTCATCATATATTAAAATGAATTTAAAAACCCTTAAAACAATCTTTGAGGTGTTAACCTAATCCAGAGTGCAGAAAGAGCCATGTTTTGAGGGCTCAGCGGAAGGTTAACAGGTCGGGACGATCCGGATCCCCTGGGGAAGTTCATTCCAAAGGGCTAGGGTACACACAGAGAAGGCCCTCCTCCATGGGACCACCAGTTGACATTGTTTGGCTGATGGTACCTGAAGGAGTCTGACTCTGTGGGCCCACACCGGGCATTGAGCAGCGAATGGCAGCAGGAGGCGATCACATAAATAACCCAGTCCTATGCCATGTAGGGCTGTATAGGTCATAACCAGTACCTTGAATTGCACCCAGAAGCTAACTGGAAGCAAGTGTAGCTCACGCAAGAGTGGTGTGCATGTAATGAGGCATACCCATAACTGCTCATTTTAGCCACATTTTGGACCAGCTGAAGCTTCTGAATGCTTTTCAATGGCAGCCCCATGTAAAGCACATTGCAGTAGTCTAATCGGGAGGTGGTGAGGGCATGAGTGATGATGAGCAGTGCATCTCGGTCCAGAAAGGGCCGCAACTGGTGCACCAGGCAAACATGGGCAAAGGTCCCTCTGGCCAGAGCCACTAAGTGTTCTTCCAGTTTCAACTGTGGGTCCAGAAGGACACCCAAGTTGTGTAGCCTCTCTGAAGGGGTCAACACCTCCCATAGTTAATGATGGAACATCGTGGATATTCTGAGAAGATGGAACTCAAAACCATTCAGTTTTGTCTGGGTTGAGCTTGAGTCTGTTGGTCCCTATCCAGGCCCCCACAGCTTCCAGGCACCGAGACATCACTTCAATGGCATAATTGGTTTGGTTCGGGGTAGAGATGAATAATTGAGTATCACCAGCATACTGCATGAACCCTCGGTTGATCTCACCAAGCGGCTTCATATAAATGTTGAATAGGAGAGGCGAGAGGACCGAACCCTGAGGTACCCCACATACCAAGGGTCTCGGGCTCGACCTCTGCCCTCCTACCAAAACTGACAGCATACGATCCGAGAGATAGGAGGAGAACCACTGAAACACGGTGCCCCCACTCCTAGGTGATCTCTATTGGTTGAAAGTACCCCCTAAAAGTAAATAATTTTCTCTTTTTTTATAGAAAAGATTTTATTGAGTTAAAAACATAAATTAAAAACATACATACATAATAATTTTCTCTTGAAGGTAAGAAACAAACAGACATGAGCGTTTTAAAAACATATAACGTGTCCCTATTAGATAGCTGATCTCTAAATTTGACATATGAAGAAAACAAATAAATACAATACAGATAAGAGACCTTCGCTCTAAATAAAGCCTTTACCCTTCTATTACACAGCCTTTTTTATTTATTCTATTTTTACTCTTTTTCATCTTTTCTGCCTTCAAAAGAAACTGAAAAAAATTAGCAGCTAACCCTGTTTAGGGTTATCTTTGCCAATGTCTTCTCTATAATCGTTCCTCTTTTCTCTTCAAGCTGGAAAAGTGAAGTAAAAATCCTCTTATGTATCTCTGACACTTTCCCAATTGCTCCAATCCAGAGGTGAGAATCTCATTTTGATTCTTTTAAATTCAACTAAATTAAGTTAAATCCCCCAAGAAAAATATTCAAATGATAAAGAGAGGGGGAGAGGATTCTTTCTCACTTGCACACAACCATTCTTGCTCATTTTCTATCCTCCCATCCAAAATATGCTAAGCCAAATGGAAAAGCAATCTAGCACTGTAAAAAAATCCCAAAAACCAAAACCCTTTGTTATTATCTCTGTGCGTGTATTTGTGTATGTTTCTTTATCTCCTAAATCAGAATAATAGAGCTGGAAGGGACCTTAAAGGTCTTCTAGTCCAACCCCCTGCATAAGCAGGAGATCCTATACCATTCCAGACCAGTCTCTTCTTAAAACCCTCCAGTGATGGAGCACCCACAACCTCTGAAGGCAAACTGTTCCACTGGTTAATTGTTCTCACTGTCTTCTTCCTGTAGTTCTAGGTTGTTTCTCTCCTTGATTAGCTTTCATCCATTGTTTCTTTTCCTGACTCCTGGTGCTTTAGAGAAAAGGTTGACCCCATTTCTTTATGGCAACCCCTTAGATATTGGAACACTGCTATCCTGTCACCCCTAGTTCTCCTTTTCACTAGAGTAGACACACCCAATTCCTGCAACCATTCTTCATATGTTTTAGCCTCCAGACTAATCATCTTTGCTGCTCTTCTCCGTACTGTTTCCAAAGTCTCTACATCTTTTTTATAATATGGTGACCAAAACTGGATGTGTGGCCTTACTAAGGCTTTGTAAACACTACTAATACTTCACACGATCTTGATTCCGTCCCTCTGTTAATGCAAAGTAGGATTGTGTTGGCTTTTTTGGCTGCTGTTGCACATTGCTGGCTCATATTTAAGTGATTGTCATTTAAAACTCTAAGATCCATCTCACAGTTACTGCTATTGAGCAGTATCAGAAATCTGATCAGAAGGACTTCCGGTTTGACTTCTGGCGATGGGGCTGCAGAATATGCGAGCTCTGCAATTCCTCACCCAGTTACCGGCCTAAGGGTCCCTAGAGGGGCTAAGTTTCCCTGAAGGGGAAATGAAGCGAGGGGGCATTACCCTGGGGGGTTGAGAGGATGCACAATTTTCTCCCTGCCTAGGTGTTAGCTCTGCAGCCGATGGCCAGCAAGATGGTGACAAAATGGTGGCCACTAAGTCGGACTCATACTGGAAACAAGATTGAGCCTACAGAGAGAAGCTATTCGATCAGAGTCTGCTGATTGGGCGAGATGAGACTTTTCTTAATTGAGAAAAATTGATTAGCGGTGGACTGAAGGTATACAGGATTGACTGATTTTAACTTTGGGGGCACAACTTTCTTGGACTGTTTTGATATTAATGGCTTCTAGTGCTGGAAAGAACTGGGAAAAGTTGTGTGGATCGACTGATATATCGAACACAACTGCAACAGATATGGAAGAAGCCCCGAGAGACCACTGTGGGGCAATTCTAAATGATTTCGAAGAGATAAAAGAAATGGGACTTGAGCTTTTTAAAATGATGAAAATGATGAAACAAGCTAAAAAACAAGGGGAGTTGGAGTTGGAGAAGAAGAAGGTGGGCAGAGACCAGGTGGCGGAGCAGGAAGAGAAAAAGAAAATGGCGCCGTAACCTACCAAACAAAAAACAGACATTTGATCGTATTTTTTAAGGCAGAGAGGTACAGGTGTGAAGGAACCAAAACAAAAGTCAGCCAAGCAGTATGATGAAAGTAGAAGACCAATTCAAATTTCTGAGAAAAGAAAATGGAAATACTCTAAGGACTTACCAGAGGAGAGAAAAATGAATAAGAATATAGAGAAAGAAAGAGAATTGCTGAAACTGACGAGAACTCTGAGAGAGACTGATCCTGAAAAGAAAAAGAGATGAGATGAGGACTAGAAACGGTTCCGTTTTAACTTGTTGATAAGTGGCAGTACTTAGCAGAAGGATATTCTTTTTAAGAAAGGGGGAAGGGAACAGTTCAGGGAAAATAAAATAAAGGGTAGATAAATATGCATGGTGTTAATATTTTGCAATTTTTAGTATTTTAGACCAAGATATTGACTATTTTAATAATATAAAATGAACTGAAACCAAGCTGAATATTTGTAAATGCAACTATGTTTAGATTAATTTTGTTAAGGAAAGGTCTTACTGCCATGATATCTGATTTTTGATTTATTTTATATTATTTTCAAATGGAATGAAATGTATGATGGCTGGGGGGAAGAATAGATAAAGATAAATAATTTAAATGAGATTTAAAAGCAATGAACGAGAAGATTGATATGCTTATGAGGAAACCAATGTGATGGTGTAACCCAACAGGCTCTGCTCGGACAAAAGAGCCATTTTATTCTCTTTTTTGTTTTATTTTGGAAAAATAATAAAATTTTATTGAAGAAAAAAAAGAAAAGAAGTCTGATCAGAAATCCATCCACCTGTTTCTCACCAGAAAAACAATCCTTTTTTGTTCCCTGTTTGAGTTGTGCCCTGCAACATGCTGAAGAACACGTCACATATACATATACTGTGAATGGTAGGTCCTTAGTGTTCTCTGAGGTTTGTTGGTTGTTGTTGTTCTTGCAGAGGTCTCATAGAGGCTTGCCCTGTCAGTTTTGGTGCAAGTGCTCTTGGTGATTTCTTCATTAGGCTGTTCCTTACTGTTAACTTGTTTTGAGTTGGTAGTTCCTCAGTTGGGTTTTTACTTCTTGATTGTTGATCTAGTATAATATTGGTAGTAATATCTACTGATCTGGGTGTTGATTGCTGATGAGGAGATGGTTTGATCTTTTTGTATCCTTGCTGATTTTTTGTTTGTCTCTTTTGAATGATATGTAGATGTTGCGTATCTCTTTATGCCTGTTGATGGCATAAAGTTTTTTTTTTAAAAAAGAGAGAGTAAACCCCATTCATGATGTTACATGGTTGGATAATGAAACCATCAAGTTCAGAGAGTATCAAGGACTTCATAATTCAACCCTGAGCTACAAATATTCTCTTCTAATGTTAAATCTCTTCCTATATTTGCTGGAACAAGAATCCTTAGTTTTCTTTTTGTTGGTGGTTGCCTTGGACTTTTCTTTTTCTTTGCTATAATAAAAAGCCTTAATGTTATATCTTTATTTTTAGTTTTATTTTCCAGCATTTCGCAACTAGAGCTGATTGCTAAATTCTCATAGATTATTACCTTTTTATTTGATTGCCTTATAGGCCATTAATTTCTAATATTCATTGTGAGGGGTCCTTGGTGCTCTCTTAGCTTAGTTGTTTTCATGCAGATATTTCATTACCCAAACTGGGTAATATTATCAGTGTTTGCCACTGCAAGAAATGTCTGCAAGAAAACAACCAAGCTCAAAGAGCACCAAGGACCTCCCATTTCAACCTTATTACAAATATTCTCCTTTATTAATATTCATTGAGCTACATACCCTATAAATTATCGAAACAAGGAGTGCCTGTTTTGATTGCCCTGTACACCATAAATCTCAAATATTATTTAATAAATTGAATTGATTGATGATTATAGTTTCATTATGTTGTGTTCCAAACTTCACAATCTTACTTAACAACCTACAATGTTAAGGTCCCAATAGAATTGGCATTATGGAGCACCCCAGTTCATAAGAAAGTGCAAATTAGCACAGCCTAGGCTGTGTGTGTGTATTTATGAATAAATAAGAGAGAGGGTTTAAAAAAAAACAAAGAACAATAATTCATTAAGCTTATCACCTGCATTCTTTCTACATTATTCTTCATGCTTTGGAAACTAAACAAAATTATATTTTACAGGAAGCCACATACGATTTAATAACTGAATTCTGGTGGGAGATTTCTTATGATTGGAAAGCAACGCCTCTTGGATATATTTTTCCCCTAAAGAACAGAAGTAATAAAAAAGGGAAAGGAAGTTGCACTGCTTATTAAAATACCCACATCTGCAAAGAAACTCAAAGTATGATAACAGCATCTGGATTAAAATAAGCAGAGGAAGGAGTAAAAGCAGTATCATAGGGCAGCCAGTTGCCATTTCAAACCATTTAACCAAGGAGAAAATATAGACAACATTTCCCAAAGGAAAACTATCTATACATATTTTAAAAAGATGGCTTAGTAATGATAATGACATCTACAAATGGATATATAGACCCAGCCACGTGTTTTTGCCAACTAATGTGTTGAGACTACCTGGTTGGCCTAGCAACTCAGGGAATTTTTTTTATCCTAACCGTGAGTACAGTAAACCCCTTTGAACACCAGCAAGCTATTCTCCCCTTTACCACTGCAGGATCCAGATAAGCAGAAAAACAATATCTTAGAACATAGAATAATAGAATTGGAAGGGGCCTTGGAAGGAGGTCTTCTAGTCCAGAGATCCCCAACCTTTCCAGCTTGCATGCGGCCTAGCATGTGGGAGGGGTCTTGTGAATGGCAGGTGCTCATGCATGCGCACAGGTCCATTTGTGTGAGCACAGCTGTGCACGCTGTCCATTCATGCAAATCGAGTTTCATGCACGAGCTGAAGGTGCTTGAACTTGTGCATGAGGCTCCACTTGCCTGAGTGGCAGGCACTTGCACTTGCACACAAATCTCCACTCACTCGCATGTGAAGCTCCATTCGCATGAACGAAGCTTCACATACCAGCACAAGTGCCCTTCACTCATGCAAGTGAAGCTTTGCATGCGCATGCTTACCCATCTCTCACATGGCCCAATTTTGAACAGGCTGTGGCACAATAGTGGGCCATGGTCTGGGGATTGGGGTCCCCTGTTCTAGTCCAAGCCACTGGTCAAGCAGGGGACTCTATATCATTTCAGACAAATGGTTATCCAATCTCTTCTTAAAAGCTTCTAGATCACCCACAACTTCTGAAGGCAAGCTATTCCACTGGTTGATAGTCTTAACTGCTAGGAAATGTCTCCTTAGTTCTACAGTACAATTCAAGGGGCTAGTAACAACTTTTAAAGCCCATCATGGCTTAGGAGTAGGGTACCTTCGAGACCGCCTTCTGCCACCTCATGCCTCCCAGCGCTGTTAGATCCCACAGAGTCAGCCTTTTACGGGTCCCGTCAGCCAAACAATGTCGGCTGGCGGGTCCCCGGTCAAAGGCCTTCTCTGTGGTAGCACCGGCCCTCTGGAACCAGCTACCCGTGGAGATTCGAACCACCCTGAGTCTGTTGGCCTTCCGCAGAGCCACGAAGACCTGGCTCTGTTGGCGGGCTTGGGATTGATGAATGAGTGGTGCATGATTGGTATTACTGTTAGGTTTTTTTATTGTTTTTACTGTTTATTGTATTTAACATTGTTGTAAGCCGCCTCGAGTTCCCCCTGATCGGGGAAGAGAGGCGGGGTATAAATCTAATAAATAAATAAAAAATAAACAGATAAAAAACACAAGGGCATGTACCCAGCTGCAACCTTCTAGCACAGGAATACCTTGTCATTCCACACCAAAAAAATAATTATTGAACCAAAGGGTGATCAACCCTTACTGGAAGAAAGGCATGTCTAGGATGTAACTGCTGATTTCCTGCTTCAGGTTCACTGACACGGCATTTCGGTTTACTGATGCATGCTGAATTTTGATATGGCAATTCTCCTGCTTGTGTGTGATCACCCAGGCAGCTAACAACAAAGTTGATCCAGTGGATCGACTCTTCCCCTTCCATTCCTTTGCGTTAGGACTGAGTGGTTGGAGGAGAAGAGCAGATTTCAGCAGAAGGATCTGGTTCGTTTTATTGGACAGTTTCCACATGGACCCAACGGCCAAGAGCAGACCATGCTGAAAACATGCCAGATTGGCAGGACGGCTTCCTTGCGCACCTGGTGTGGATGTTGGTGTGGGAGAAGAACTGGTTGGGTATGGTGGGAAATAGAAGACAAAGGAAGAGCCTCGGTGGCGCAGTGGTTAAATGCAGCACTGCAGTCTCTGCTGACTTGTTCAGCAGGTTGTCGGATCGAA
>JANHGC010000224.1:261825-272848 GCA_027560395.1 Boaedon fuliginosus | reverse complement strand
GGCCGATAGCCAGGGGCAAACTTTTGCAGCTGTTACCTGTGCAATATCCGTTTGTGCGCTTATATCTTTAAATCTCTGTGCAATCTGATTTCGGATTCGCCTAAGGTCATACTGCTGCCAATCTAGTGATATTCCATAGCTAGCTACCTGCTGCAAAATTTTTGACAGCCAGTTATTTTTGTTAGTTGACATAATCTGCTCCATTAACGCTAGCTTTGGTAGCCTCCCTTCCTCCATCTCGATTATTCTATGCCAATAATATACTGTCTTTAACATTGCCCTTGTACCTATTGCGTGGACGCCCGTTTCTGCCCTTACTACACTTGCTGGGGTACCAGGGGACACTGCCAAAATCCTCCTCAGAAATTTGTTTTGAGTGGTTTCCAGCCCAGGTAGCTTGGCTAGTCCCCATATTTCTGCCCCGTATGTGAGTACTGGTTCTATTTTTGCCTGGAAGACCTTAAGTACTGGGGTTAATGATGATGGTGTTTTCTCTAAGATGAGTTTGTTTAGTTGAGCCATCCGAGCTGCTGCCTTCTGCGCTCCAGTTTTTACGTGTTTACTCCATTTCCCGTTTGTCTGGAATACTAGCCCTAGATAAGTAAATGACTGGACTTGTTCTATATTCCTGTCATTTAATACCCATTTCCTCAGTTTTTGTTGTCTGGTAAATACCATTACCTTAGATTTGTCTACGTTAATTGTCAGGCGGTTTTTCTTACAATATGCTGCCAACTTCCCAAGTGTCCTTCGTAGTCCCACCTGTGAGGCTGACAGCAAGACTATGTCATCGGCGTATAGCAGGCAATTTACCTGTCTTGTTGCTATGCTCGGCCCATGGAGTGATGTGTCTTTTAAACCTTTTGGTAAGTCGTTCAGATATAAGTTAAAAAGTGTTGGGGCTAAGATGCAGCCTTGTCTTACTCCCTTCTTTATTGGGATTGTATTTGTTGTTGATCCCATCTTGTTCATTCGAACTCTTACTTTGGTTTCTGTGTATAAAGATCTAATACTCTTTATGGAACTCTCATGGTTGGATTACTGTAATGTGCTCTACATGGGGCTGCCCATGAAGAGCACTCAGAGACTTCAACTGGTACAAAATGTGGCCGCATGAGTGATTGAGGGGGTACCTCGGTATGCCCATGTAACACCTATCCTCCACGAGCTGCATTGGCTGCCAGTGGTCTTCCGGGTGGAATTCAAGGTGCTAGTAACAATGTATAAAGGCCTACATGGCTTAGGAGCGGGTTACCTTCGAGACCACATTCTGCCACCTTGTGCCTCCCAGAGCCCAGTTAGGTCCCACAGAGTTGGCATGCTACGGGTCCCGTCAGCCAAACAATGTCAGCTGGCGGGTCCCCATTCTAAAGCCTCTCTATGGCAGCGCCGGCCCTTTGGAATCAACTTCCCCCAGAGATTAGGACCATCCCCACCTTGGTGGCCTTCCGGAAAGCCACGAAGACCTGGCTTTTTTGGCGGGCCTGGAATTGACCAACCTTCCCCTCCTAAAAAATTGATTGATTGTGGATGAGTGCTGTTTAGGTTTTTTATATTGTATTTATTGTTTTTATTGCTGTTAGCCACCTCGAGTTCCCCTGACCCGGGAAATGAGGCGGAGTATAAATCAAACCAAATAAATAAATAAATAAATAAATAAAAATAAATGGTAATATGCTGACTCTATAAACCACTGAGACAGTGCTATATACTTTGAAGTGCTATATAAGTCTAAGTGTTATTGCTATTTTTATAACCAAATATGAGGCCCTTGAGAATTGGGCTTTCTGCTAAACTTCCTCCTGTGTTACAGCAGTGGCCCTGTCCAAGCCCCTTGACTTTGTGGCTGAGTTACTGGTGGAAGCCATCTTGTAACTAAATAAATTCAAGAATGTCCTATCTCATTTACTGTATAAGAATTTTATAAACATTTATTTTCTCCTCTGAAAAACCTCTAAAGCAAATTTTATTTCATTACTTTGAATGAAAATTGACAGGGAAAACATGCAAGAAAATTTCTATTTAGCTAGGAGGTGGCATATAACTGTATGTGAATGTTCTGTCAGTCATCTCTCCAGCAGTCAGAAAAAAAAGATAAAAAATCGAATTGTTTTTCTCTGAATAGGAAAACTCTGGGAAAGAAATATTAAGGCAGATTTTGACAATATAAAAATAACTGAAAAGAGGATGAGATGCTAGCAGGTAATTGCACTGTTTCAGCAGGAAGGAAAAGTTGTTTTATTTGGATTATGATCCAAAGTAGAAGAAGTACTTTGGGTTTTCAAAGTTAGTCCAAGACTGGAAGCAAGCATTGTAAGCCTGAATTCAGAACATAAATTATAGCAAAGTTTGATGATATCACTCTCCTTTATTGAAAAGGGCCATTGCCTAAATGAGGGATAATATTACAAAGTATTTTATAAATGTAATAATTACAAAGGTAAACACATTATATAGTGATAAAATTATATGTAGCAATAGTTGGACATAGCAATTCTTTTCACATCAGAATCTAATATTTTCCCATTCCTCGGCTTGTTGAAGTTATAAACCCTAGCTTCAGAGCAATTGTAAGTAATCTCTTCAGAGAACAGCTACCAATTTTTCCTTCATTGTGGTTTGGAATCTTTCCAGTAATTGCACTGTAAACACAATATTCTCTGTTGATGGGTCAACAGGGAAAATAAAAATGGTCACTGGGAATACAACAGCTTGACCTTATATGAAATGTGTGCACACTACAATATATCCTTCATGTATATTGTTGTTTTTCCTTCAGGCCATGCTACAGTCAATCAGAGTGCCAAACTGAATTCCAATTAAATTCTAACAATCCATATCCCAGACATATGATTCAGACTGAATTCAAAACTATATTTCAATTTTCAAGTTATACCAAAGTGTGTGTGTGTGTGTGTGTGTGTGTGTGTGTGTATGTTTATGACTTCCCATTAAAGAAAAAAAGAGATATAATATAAACAAGCTACCACCACCACCATCCTCACAAATTTTTGGGCCTCCCTTAGTATAGTGCCAGTATGGACATGAATAAGGTTCAGCCAATGTTTACAATGTTTACAATGTTGGATAAGGCATGGCAAATTTGGGATGAATACAGATTGCAGTCAGGTGACTCGAGGCGGCTAAAAACAATTTAAAATACAATATTATACAATATAAAAAGACTAATCAACAATCAACACACTCAAGGAAGGGACAAATCAATTTTTTTCTTTCTGTCTCCCTCTCCCTCCCTCTCATCTCTCTCTCATTTCATCTCTATCTCTATCTCCCTCTTCCTCTCCTCCCTCTCTTCCCACTCATCCCTTCTCTCCCTTCTCTCCCTCATCTCTCTTTTTCTCTCTTTTTCTCTCTCTATTTCTCTCTCTCTCTCTCTCCCTTGCTCTCTCCCTCACTCTCTCCCTCCCTTCCTTCCTCCAACTCCTCACGTCCACTTCCCAACCCACACACCTAGGAAATAACTGTAAAGAAATTCAACCACGTTCTCTCTGTCTCTGGAAAGATAGAAAAATAAACCTTGCATTGCAAAAGAAGTGTATCAGGCTGTTACATCACAGCACCATGAGGTTGCCGCCCTAGATCACCAACACACTTCAGAGAAGCATCATACCAAGCAGCAGCACACTCACAGAGGCACACATATGCATTCTGCAATTTGATTCAAAGTCCCTGGGTGCCCCCAAAGATGTTTGGCACGCAAAGTAACTCCCCCCATCACCAAGGCAGCATCTGGAGAGAGGAGAGCAGACAGAGCTGAATCGAGCCAAATCTCTGCCTCTCTCTGTCTCTCTCTCACTGCCTGACTGGCAGGAAATGGTGGGTGGCTACTTCCGGCTTTGTTGCTGAATGCACGACTGCTTTCTGCCCCAAAAGAGAGAGAGAGTTGCCAGGGGGTGAGTGAGGCAGGGTCACATTGTGTTGTAATGGGCTCCAGGAGGAGAAGGGGATCCAGTCTCCCCCATTGTGAAGTGCATTTTTGCTATGTTGTCCAAGACACTATGAGAGCAGTGGGCAGGCCATGGTGGGAGTATTGGGTCTTCCCCCTGCCCCACACCAGAGGAGCACATGCTGGAAATGTATTGGGGCAATGTTGGAGCATGTCTTCTGACCCTCTGGCACTCCCACAACTCTCTGTGCTCCTCCAGGCCTGGCTTGCTGAGGGTGGGGCAGCCCTGATGCCTCTGCTGCCCACCCCCATGGCCCCAGCCAGCACTACCTGGGGAAAGCACAGGAAAAGAAACCAAGCAGAAACATGGGGCAAAAGAGCTGAGATCGGGGAAGGCACAGGCAACAGAAAGTGGTGCATTTCAAAGGCAGAAGCATCTCCATTGGCAGGTTGGACTGTGAGAGCTGGGCCATTCATCTCCGCCATCCAACTCGCCAATGGAGGTGCTTTGCCAGGCCAACTCCCCTTTCCGCTGGGCTGTTATGCTTGGTGCTCAGCAGGGAATGGGAGAACTTCCCTCCCCGCCTTCTTTCTCTTGGCCCTGCCGACAAGGGAGGAGGAAGGCCAGACTTGGGGGATGGATCCCACCCCACAAGATCAGCCCCTGCCATTCTCTCCCAGCCCTTTTTGCTGGCAGCAACAGCAAATGTATCACAATGGAGGCAGAATGCTGTGCTGTGCAAAGGCAAGTGCAGGGGCATTTCGCTCCTGCACTCTCTGGCCATACCAGTGCTGTGACAGGGCGACAGCTCTCTCATCCCTCTGCTGCGACAGGGTGACAGGGAGCCACAGCAGAGGGACCAAAGAGCCACATGCGGCTCCAAAGCCACAGGTTGCCAACCCCTGTACTACAAAAATAGCAGTCATATAAGTTAAAATAATCAATTAATTAGATTTTGTTTTTACCACTGCTTAAAGGGCATTCCTAGCCAGTTCATATAATTTAGGAAAGTTCCCAGGATTTTTTTTTTAAACTGCATGACAAGAGAATATGCAGCCAATATTTAGAAAATGTTTCTAAGTTGAACAGTTCTTCATGAAAAACAAACATAGATCATGTACACAATACTACTCATAATAGAGTTAACACCATCTATATCTCTGTATGCATGGAAATTATTCAGAAAAAGTAAACGGTGCATTTTGTATAGCAAGTCTCACAAAATGTGCATTTTTAAATGAACTTAAAAAAAACAAATTTGTAAATGTAACACAATTCATAGAAAATTTCAAGACCTGAAATTTACATTTACATTCTGATCTTAGTCTATGATAATGTTTCTTAAACTTTTTTTCTGTCAGGACCCTTTTCTACTTTTAAAAATCGTGGAGGACCCTATAAGAGCTTTTCTTCATATGGGTTAAATGTATTGATATTTACCTTATTAAAATGTTAATATACCTTATTTGCCATATTAAAAATTAAAACTAATGCATTTTCTGTCATTGAAACCTCTCACTATTGTTTGATGGTATTTTAATATTGCATTTTTATTCACCATAGGCTAGCAAATAATTTTGATTTTCTGGACCCCTCAAGGTGGGTCCCAGAACTACACATTAAAAAAACATTGTTCTAGGAGATATGAATCAAATTAGTTCAACACTATTTGGATTCATTATGCAATCCTATTTGAAATACATAAAGAATAGCAATGCTGATGCAACTAACTACTCTTTGAGTTCTTCCATAATTACAGTCATGGAAGCTCAAGTAACTATAACTAAAGGTTTGGATGAGGACCAATAGGCTCAGGCTCAACCCTGACAAGACCGAGTGGCTGTGAGTATTGCCCACTTGTGGTCCAGTTGATTGTCCATCACTTATTCTGGGGGGAGATAAATGCTCCCATCAGAACAGGTGCGCAACTTGGGGGTTTTCCTGGATCCACAGCTACAATTAGGCCACCATCTTTCAGCTGTGGCCAGGGGTGCCTATGCACAGGTTCATCTGCTGCACTAATTGCACCCCTTTCTGGACCGGCACCCCTTTTCTTCTTACGGTCACTCATGCCCTTGTCACCTCTCGATTGGATTACTGTAATACACTCGGAGACTTCAACTGGTTCAAAATGCAGCCGCACGAGTGTTTGAGGGTGTACCTCAGTACATCCATATAACACCTATCCCCCATGAGCTGCATTGGCTTCCAGTAGTATTCTGGGTGCAATTCAAGGTGCTAGTAACAACTTTTAAAGCTCTACATGGCTTAGAAGTGGGGTACCTTCGAGACTGCCTTCTGCTACCTTATGCCTCCCAGCGCCCAGTTAGATCCCACAGATTTAGCTTGCTATGGGTCATAACCATGCTTTAAAAATTATGGAAAAAATGGTGAAAAAGCTCACTCTTATTAGATCTATTATTGTCCCTTGTCACATGACATATTATTTCCAAAAGGAATAAATTCTTAACTTTACACTTTATTTCTCTGATATTTTTGTTTCCAGGAATAGCGGGAGTATTTGTGGATATTCTGGATATCACATCTGCTCATGCAACACTGCCAAATAAGAATATTCTTTACTTCGTCACAAAGTGTTCATATGTAGGTAAGATGGGAAGAATACTATAGTGGCATGGAAATCTGCCTATTAACAGATACCTCTTATATGGGAGCTGTAATCTGTAAAATGATCCCAGACTATTACCCTGCTGGCTTATTGGTGATAATGAGAAATTTTGCTCGCACTGAATTAATTGAGAGGCTAATTGAAGGATCTTTGTCATTTGTGTATACATTTGTTGTGCAGTTTATTTTTAGCAGAAGTCAGGCTAGCTGTCTAACACTGGGTGAAGAATACATCCTGCATCTTGTGTAAGGGCATAATGAAGACACTTAGCCATTAGAAGATTTAATTATTGTTGTCCATATTCATATTACGGCTCCCTAGACAATACTGTTACTGTCTCTTGCAAAAACATTACAGTGCTGTCAAAGCAGGGAACAGTTAATTATCTGAATGTTGGCAATGTGGTGAGTCTACATCCCATCCAAATGGCTCTCATTTCAAGGATCAGAAGCTGCCACTCCCTGCAGCACGATGGGCAAGGTACTTCATGCCGCAGAGTTAATAGCCAGCAGCATGCCAGACAGCTGATAATGACTTTTTAACCAAATTAGTTTCAGCTCTGTATAGGAAAACTGTGAGTTCTGGAATCAGAACTGCAGCTAGGCAATTGTAGATCTTAGACTTAATGAACTTATGGGGCCCTCTTTAGAAGGCCATGTGTATCTGTTGTAAGGAACACCACTATTTTTTTTCTCCTGCCTTTCTCCACTGCAGTCTCTATTTTCCCAATACAATTAAATAAACAGTTTTTAACTCTAAAGTAAAACATATAGTACTCAGCGTGTGCAGTTCCTAGTAAATAGATAGCTATATAATAGATAGATAGATGATAGATGATAGATAGATGAATAGATAGAGAGATAGAGAGAGAGAGAGAGAGAGAGAGAGATTATAGATAGATGATAAAGATAACAGATAATAGATGATAGATTTTAAAAAACATAAAAATAAATATAACAAAATGGCTTCCCATGATTATAATATTGATATGGCTATTATTTTTTTTAAAAAAGGAAAGAAAGGGGGGAAAGGGCCAGATTTTTCAGTGACAAATTGAACTTTGAAAGAGGTAGTTCTCATTTTATGACCACTATTGTGACCAGAACATTAAATGATGAGCTCATTAAAAGCATTGTTTCCAATTTTGTGACCTTTTTTGCTATTATAATTAAGCAAATTACACCATCGTTAAGTGAATCCAGCTTCCCCCATTGACTTTGCTTGACAGCAGCTCCCTGGGAAAGTCACAAATGGCAATCACATGTCCCAGGATACTGCAACCATTATAAATAAATGTTGGTTGCAAATTGACCAAATTTTGAATATGTGACTCCAGGGACACTGCAAAAACCAATTCTAAACCACTTTTCTCAATTTCATTGTAACTTTGAATTGTTAAACAAATGATGATAAGTCAAGGACAATCTTGAAGTATTAATGCAAAGCACCCAGTCCCCTCAGCTAGAACTTAGTTGAGAAAATGTTGGAGGGGAACTGGAGAACTCCAGTTCTGTAACCTTACAGCTCATTGGAAAAGTGAGTCTTTCTCAACCAAGCTAACTTTCAGGGTTCTTGTTATGTGGACAGTATATAAGGGGAGACCTCCATGTAAGCATGTTTGTGTTCCAAGAGGAAAGGAGAAAATAAATTTAAGGTGATAACAATTATTTTCCTATCCTTACTGGCTACAAAGTTTTGATTAGCTAAATCACTGTGATGATTTTCAGTCTTTGGTGCAGGAAACATGCAAACACGTAGAAAATGATTTCCAAGTTGCTCTTAAATCCTCTACTGGAAAAGAAAATGGCATAATGCCTTTCAAATCATTGGGTAGAGAGAAGAAAGTCACAGTAGGAAAAAAATAGATGGCTTTTTAATGGAAAAAGAAAGCAAAAGTACAAGATAAGTAAAAGTTAAAATGGCAGAAAAAATGAAGGCAACTACAATGAAAGTTTAACTAAAGTAAGGTGGAGACATCTAAAAAACAAAAGTGCAAACTTCCTATGAAACTTCTAAGTCCTTACTAAAACATAATCAACATTCTTTTTTTAAATGTCAGTCTGTCAGAATTCAGATCTTATTTTCAGAACTTTGCCTCCAATTCTCCAACGCATTTGAAAACCTGGATACCCACTGTAGATAGTAGAGAAAATAAATGACAAACTGCTGATCATGATATCCCGACACTCGGGCCCTTGTGTTTTTGAGTTGTAATGTTACATGCAAATATGTAAGGGACTGAGTTTGCATCTGGATGTCACAATGCACATTTCATCATTAGGCAAAACCTTGACTTGCTGCAGATGTCTTATTTTTGAAACCTGAAAGACAGAAGGTATTTTGCTGATATAAAGAGATGCAAAAATATGTTGGGTGGGCCAAAACTAGTTGTAATGTACTGCAGGCAAAGCTAGTGCTTCCATGAATCTTAAATACACTTGATGGCCACTATTATCTGTGGAACCTATACTTATTTTAGTGAGGAGAGTAAGTATTGCTATTTCTCTGAAGGTCTTCCTGATAATCCTAAAACATCTTTACCAAAGGCATAAATCAGACACAACTATATAAAAAGTACATCTTTGAAGAATGAGTTCATAAAAGGTATTGATCTCTGGACTGTTAAAAAGTACAGGTAGTTCCCAACTTTACAACCCCAAATGAGCCTAGAATTATGGTCATAGCAGTCATTAAGCAAAGCATTCATGCCATCCTGATTCTTCCCATTATGGATGCTATGTGGATCATGAAGTGTCTCAGAAAGTGGGGGAGGCCCTGGGTTGCGGAACGAATGGTTGTAAGTCGAGGACTATCTCTAAAGCCTTCTTAAGCTAAGTGTGGCTCTTTGTGACTTCATGAATGCATCCATACAATTTTTATACTCTGGTCTCCCCAAATTTTGACCCTAACAGTAATTTCAGACATTTGGGGACTAGTTTTTAAATGACATATCAGTTCCAACATTGGTAATTAAAGTCATAAGTTCTCCACTGGTTTGTTTAAAATCCTTGGACATGGCATAGTATTTTAAATAGAAAGGATGTGATTGCATTTACTTGTTCTTAGTTACCAATTTTAATGCATTCTGATGTGAGAGATCACTTGGGAAATTTGAAAAACATCCTGTCTTATCTCAGAGATGACAAAAACTACAGCTTTAAAGAGGAAAAAAATTACAAAGATTTGTGTTATACTTTACCACCTGCGGTACAGATTCACAAGATTTCAGCTGGATATTTTATACAGAAGCTCTTGTTTTTGGCTTGTGTATCTGTTTGTTTTTCAGGATGCAGACCTACCACAACTGCAAAACTTTATACTTTGTTATAAGCCTCATTAGTAAACAAGGTGAGATTGAATCTACTTCAGTGTTACTACCCATATCATTAAAACACAATTGCACTGATCATGGAAGTGTGAAGGTAATATATCCAATAAGACCTATTTCTACACAGCTGTGAAATAAACACACAAAGGATGTGCATTGTTATTTGGATTTATTTTCTTCATACTGAATTGCAATTGTTGTAGGGAGCCCATTACAATTTTTAACAACCCATCATTTCAGCCTGTCCATGATATTGGAAGAAAACAAAAACAGAAAAATGGAAGGGAGTACATAAACTATTATTCCCAAATAGCATATTTATATTTTAATTGTCCTTCACTGATTCTAGTCAAAAACAGGAAATTTAAAGTTATTGTATATAAAGAGGGATAGTATATTTGTTGGTCCCAGATTTTACTCTGGGCTATATTCATTATTTTAAATGATAACCAGGCTCCTACAGCAATCATGCTGCAAAGCACATTGATGCTGTGAGAGTGTGGGTCACTGTACTTTGTACTAACTGGAAGTTTCTGGGAGTGTGTGAATGATCATGTTCAGGTTCCTGCTTTGGTAAGGCCACAATTAATGCACCAGAAGAATCTAAGCGGAAGCTAAGACTCCTGTCCATAATTTCTGCTCCAGGAACACACACACACCAAAATACACACACACACACACACACACACACACACCTCTGTTTTGGGTTATCTCCTGCTCCCAAATAGTCCCTCTTACCTGTTGGGGTCCCACCCCCAAAATTTGACGTATACCTTCCAGTGAGTCACCTCATTCTTATAAAGTGACCATGCTCTCCTCTTGGTGTATTTCTCTTTCTCATCTCAATTATTTAATACCAGCTGATTACCTGGCCTTGCTCAGGTTTTTATTTTAAAGAAGTATATTTGTGCCACAGCATTTGCAGGCCTTCTTAAGCCCCTGGCACCCCCCTCCCACATCTCTGCTCCAGCAAGGCTGGATCTGGGCTGAGGGCAGGCTGGGCCCAAGGGCAGGCCAGCTCTGAGGAAAGGCAGCCAGGGTTTGACAGGGGCATTGGGCTGCAGCTGTTTGTAGGTCTTCTTAAGCTCCTGCACCCCCTTCAGCATCGTAGGGGACGTTATTTGGGGTGGGTGGGCTGTTCCATGTGCCTTGGGCCTG
>JANHGC010000224.1:164173-179637 GCA_027560395.1 Boaedon fuliginosus | reverse complement strand
GTCTCCCTCCCTCCCTTTCTCCCTCCCTTTCTTCTTTGCTGCCTCCCTGCCTGCTGCATCTTACAATTCCCAGCATTCTTTGCCTGAGTTGCATGCTTTGCTTCTATTGGCTGGAGAGCTTCCATTGCCTCAGTAGAGCTTGGCAGTGAAATGTGGAGTGGGGAGGTCCACTTCAGCACCATATCTGGGGAGGAAAGAACCCAAAAACCTATTTGTGACTCCCACATATTTGTCGCCAAAGGATAAGGTATGTGTAAACCAGGTTTGGGCCAGATTGGTGCTGGCATGGAAGAGCCTATTGAGGACGTACCCACAAAGCCACATACCCACACACCCAGAAACCCACACACCCACATTTCTTTTTTATAGATATAGATTAAAGCCAACCTTACAATGGTAGATATTTCATGTGGAATATTCTGCCCTTGAAATACACTATCAAATAGGAATGCTGCATTCTAGCTGTTGGAAGTGCTCATGTTTTCTTTCCTTCTAATATTTTCTTACTAAACTATTAAAATCATTAAATATATATTAGTATAATTGAGGTAAACATTAATTCAGAATGTCTACCATACCCAGTTATTCCCCAAGCAAGTTAACAGTTGGCATACAAGTTTAGGTTATCACCAGTACAGTCAGGATGTCTTGTGGCAGCTTTATCTATTTTGAGTGACATTTACATAGTGCAGAGCAGATGTGTCACTTATTGCATATGAGATGTTATATCTGTAAAAATATATCCCCACCTTCCCTATTCCTTCTCATTCAAATCAATTGAGGGTCTGAACAAAAGGCTACATTAGCATTCAATTCCACAGAAAGCAACTCCAAAAAATGCAAGGTTGGAGGAGGAAAAAGAAGAGAAGGGATATCTTGAATAATGTAACATTATAAAATAGAAAGGAATCATTCTGCAAATGCTGCATGGTGGATTATTTCACTGAATGTTTCCCTTTCCTTGTTCTGCACTACCATGTAAGAGATGATGATACAGTAATTGCCATCTGATTCTGAAATGCATACATAAACCAACAAAGCTTCTTCTACAAGCAGACTTTTGACTGCCCAGCTTTCTAGTATTACTTTCTTTCTAGGCACAGTAAGGTCATGAATTGTTGTTATCATTCAGAATTGCTTTTCTACAGATTCACCTTGACAATGAATGGGGTTATTATTTATCAAAAGAGAGAACAACTCTGTCCCAGATGGTGACCACTCTGTATTTCTGAATGCCATGTCAAGGACTGCGCTCGAGGAAGTGGGTAGAGACAAGTTAAAGAACTGAGAAGAGTCAGGGTAACAATAACATTCAAATTCAAATTAGTTTGCTTCAAGGAGATTACTATTTCCTGAATTAAATGCAATTAATATAACCATTTACCATATGTGTTGCATTTTTTCATTTTCTATTAAAATTAATAGAATGTTTGGAGCTATACTGTGGCTTCTGAACACTCCATATAATATAGTCTTTGAGATATCAAATGGTGAGTTCCTGATCTATTAATCCATGACCATGTGCTTTGCCATTTTGACCTAGATCTGATAATTACTATATTATAGGGCCAATTTTCCACCAGGGATAGTTGTTTCATATAGTTATTTCTGTGACCTGTATTTACATATTTACTTATTCGTATATAATCTGGAGATTGAGATGAGCAATGGGCTGAAATAAAATATGTAAACAGGTTACCACCACCACACCAAAGGATATATGCAAATTATGGGAAAATATAAGTAAAGTAAGTGAAGTTTGTGTAACTCTTGATTCTTTTTTTTTTTTTGCCCTTCCAATTGCAAAGTTTATTAACATATTTACATACAACTAACGAAGCATTTCAACGGGCCTCAGTTTGTGCAGGAAAAAAAATAGGAGCGTTGTCATTGCATGCATGTTAGAACAATTGTCTCTGTCGGGATCCAAGAGAGGTCATACAAAAATAATATGTGTTATTTCCACCTAAGGCACTGCTCTATTGGGGAATCATTCTAAAACCTTGGTGAGGGGGTGAGGGAAAAACCTGCAGGAATGAGACTGGCTTGGGTGATTTAATGGGGAGGGGTGTGTGCATTCCCAGAAATGGTTCCACGGGGAACAACTGGACTTGAAATAAGTTTTGATACTTGATGGATTAATAGTCATTATGTTGCCCTGACAACAGTATAGAACCATGATGGCGAACTATTGCATGCGTGCCCAAAATGGCACAGGGAGCCATGTTGCCCGGTACACGACCCGTCGCTCAGCTCAGCTCCACTGAGCATGTGCACATGCCTCCCACTGGCCACCTGATTTTTGGGCCTCCACCACGCATGCACAAGGATGGGACGAGCATGGGGGCCACGTGTGCATGTGCGGGGGGCAGGGGTTACATACGTGACCCCCCATGCTCCTTCCCCTGCCCCTGCACATGCATGGCAGAGGCCGCAAAATCAGCTGCCCAGCGGGAGGCGTGGGGCAGCGGGGGAGCACACGCTTTTGGCACATGGACCCAAAAAGGTTCGCCACCACTGGTATAGAAGTTGTTTGTCAATGCTTTATTCTAGAATTTAAAAAATTTTCCAGTTATCCATATAATAATCATGTCAATTCTGCTTAGAGTTTTTTTTTTTCAGGTCAGCCAAGGCAGCCAGCTGCTACTATTTACTTTGGCAAATTTGATGGAATGGATTCTCAAAGAGCAAGGATAATTCAATAAAAAGAACCCAAAGTAATGCATGAACATAGGGAATTATAACTTGATGGAGTGCAAATTGTGGTAATAGATCAAGAAACAGATCTTGTGCTCATGTTGGGAGAGTGAAGAAAACAGACTATGATGTTTCTGAAAGGGTAAAACACAAAGTCCATTTTATTGATTATTAGCAACATTTAAACTATAATCGTATAATGTTTTTACAAGTCAATGATAAAGCCTCAACTGCTGAGTTTCTTTCAAAGT
The DNA here is from genome assembly GCA_027560395.1 of Boaedon fuliginosus. NCBI lineage: Eukaryota > Metazoa > Chordata > Lepidosauria > Squamata > Lamprophiidae > Boaedon > Boaedon fuliginosus. The sequence continues at coordinate 176,689 of JANHGC010000224.1, read as the reverse complement.
TCCAGAATTCTCATTAGTCATTAGGCTGACAGAAAAACTTTTAGGTTAGAGTCTTCAGATCTGGGGGGCACCTAGGCTGAAAGGCTGGTGAAAATACACTTGTAATATGACATGTATGTCTAGATACAGCTTCTGGAAGAATAATGTAGAATTAGAAAAAAAAAGGCAATCAAAATGGTCAAGGAGCCATTTCAAAATGAAGGATAATGCTTGGAGCTTTTTAGCTTAAGAAAAGCAAGCACACCGGTAGGCACCTAATATTTATAAAATTATGCCAAGTGTCAAGAAAATGGATGGGTAAATGGTTGGCTGTACTAGTACCATCAAGTCAGTTTTGAGTCATAGCAATAGTATAAATAGACCAGAGGTAGGCTGCATTTAAGTTAACAACCAGTTTGCTATGTGGCCATGTGACTGGGTAGGTGTGGCTATGTGGACATGTGGCTGGGTGGGCATGGTCAAATTATTTTGGCAATTTAGCAGTCCATTAAACAATATACAGCAACCCCCTTTTCTATTCTTCTTTATGCATGAAGATTTTGCTTTAGGTTTCTTTTTTAATAGGGGTGAGAGGTTGGAAATTCCTGGGGATTTCTTGGAATTTCTCCTCTGTGTTAGAGGCACCAAAATAATCCAGATGACATAAAGTCTCCTGCTGGAGCAGGGGGTTGGACTAGATTGGAGGTGGTATTGTCAGGAAAAATTTTCCTCCAGCTCTGCCCCCATTGCCGCCTCTGGGTGGCACTGCACATGTAACATGATGCTTGTAGTGACACATACAACCTTCTGGGGGAGTTACAGCCCACTGTGTATATAAAGGGGCACACACTCCTCCCAAGCATTCCATTACTCTCCACCTTCATTCCAGGAACACCTTTTTCCTTATCCTCTAACTGTAAGCCTCTGCTGAGGCATCTTCCCTATTTCCCTTTTAATAAACCTTTTTTATGTTCAGCACGCTGGTGATGTAGTCTCGTTTCCTGATCCTAGCCTCAGACCCTCACACTCCTGCCCTAAATAAATTGTTTTTAAGCTCAGCTGATGGCGCTGCAGAACTCGACCACACCTCAGCTGAGCTAAACAGCTCACCCCCACTCGCCCCTCCTCACTTTCCCACATGCGCCAGCTGAGCTAGGTAAGCTTTGGGATGGCGCATGGCCTCAGTGGCCTCACAGCGTTTTAAAATCAGCTGCGAGGCAATGGGAGGGGTACGTAGCCTTCATTTCAAGGGAGGGGGGGAGGTTTCCCAGAGTCACTTTAAAGTGTTTCTTAGCAACCATTTGGGGCTGTCGCTGCTGGGGAGTTTTCCCCATGAAAGAGCCTGTTTCATGGGGAAAAGAAATGAATTCCCGGCAGCAGCAGCTCCAAAGCATCACTAAGAAACACCTCCCCCTTCTCTGTAGCACGGAGCATGCTCCATGGCCCGGGAGGAACAAACTTAATGAAGCCTGCTCTTAATGCCGGCACTTGGGAAGTGCTGTCTTCTGAGGATCATTCCAGTGGCCCTTCCACAGAGCTCGCTTCCATGGCCCTTACCTGCATTAAGAACAGGCTTTCTTAAGTTCATTCCCATTGGGCCATGGGACATGCTCCATGCTGCAGAGAAACGCCCAGCCCCAGCAGCTCTTAAAGCCCCATTGCTAAAGCGAAGCTCGCCCTGGAAAGAGCTGAGGAGGAGGCAAAGACCAGAGCTCCTTAGCTCTTTCCCGAAGTGAGCTTCACATTGTAGTGCCCCCATCCTCCACTAAAGCTCCAGCACTAACAGCAGCAAGCTTTGGTTTAGCGCCGAGGCTTTAAGGGGGGTTGCACTGCTCTCAGCAGCTCTTAAGGAGAACTTCACTGCAAAAAAGCTGTGGGTGATGTTTTTGCACAGAGTGAAATGGAAAGCCTTGGACTCAAGAGAAGGATGCTTCTTGGTAGTACAAAGCTTTCTGTTTTACTCCATGCAAACAGCCCTGAAACAATGGGATAAACCTCGCCATTCTGGGAGGTTTTGCACAGAGTGAAATGGAAAGCCTTGGACACAAGAAAAGGATCCTTCCATTTCACTCTGTGCAAACAGTCCTGAAACAGCAGGATAAACCTTGCCACTTTGGGAGGTTTTTGTGTGAACTAGAAAGGCTTGGGGAGAAGGGTTTGTCCCCTTCTCCCCAAACCTTCCCAGTCCTGGCAAAAGAAAACCCAAAGCCGTGGGGTGAACTTCAGGGCTTTGGGAATTTTTTTGAAAAAACTGCATTGACTGAGTGGGCATGGCCACCTCGATGACATCACTCACAGCAAGGTTGGCCACACCCACTCAGTCACATAACTCTCCCCCACAAGGCCACGCCCACAAAACCGGTGGTGGGATTATTTGAATCCCACCACTGATGCAGATGCTTCCAATGTTATAACAGTTACGTTGGCTGAGTACAATGGATGTTTAGTTCTGTTGGAAAAAATATCTTTCTAGGTTCAATTCCAAGTGGGGAAGAAAGACACAAAAACATTGGAAGCATGGTGACTGCTTGGAAAGATGGTTTAATGGTGGATAGGATCACATGGCTTGGGTTCCTGGGCAGAAAGAAAAAGGCCCAGATGCTGAAGTCCCTTGGTTTTATACCCTCTGTTGGGCTTTGGTCCCGCTCCCTGTACCTGTGGCAAGAAATGCATCCTGAATGGTTGCTGATAGAGCTCATAGCTAGCAATGTAGGTTGTTTGTGCCAAGCTAAGTTTGCTTGAAAAGTTGGTGGGTGGGGCAATGAAGGGGCTTTGGGCAATTCATATTATGGTTCTACCTGAAGAAGGTAGATCTTCGTTATCCAGAATAGACTGGCTCAGGCCTTTAATGGCCCTTTAGCAAAGGTGGGGAATGGGTTTCTGCCTGAGTTTCTACTTCTAGTATCACTTCTTTAGGGGGAGGGCTGGATTATAACTTCCTACAGTTCCAATGATCCATAGAATGATCAGCTGGTGGAAGCAGATGCAAAAATACAAATGTCATGACTGATTTCGGTAAACATACCTCAATTTTTCCGCCAGATGTCATCTCCCGGGTCAGAGAGTGTTTGTTTGCTTTTGTGTCTTTCTCTGTGTGTATTCTGGAGTTATAGGTGATGCATTTTCTGACATCCAGTCAAAATCTATTTCAAGGCAAGGGTGCTTAGATTTAGAAGAAGAGTTTGATATTCTAATTTAGGAGATCTCTGACTTAGAATAGAAATTTGTTTCACAAGTCCCAGTGATTATTCTAGCTAGGTTTTCTAATTTAAATGTTTTCATTTTGCAATTCTTCCTCCCTGCAGTGTATTTTTCTTTTTGAAAGTTTAAATGTAGTATAGCTCAACAATGGGTCCTTTTATCAGAGAGAGTTTATTTTGTTGGTTCTTATGTAATGCTTGTTTGTTGTGAACAGTCTGTTGTGGCAGTGAATAAAATAACAACATAAATCTGAAAGTGCCTGTGATAATTTAATCTTGACAGAAATGGTTTGCTTTGGGTTTTGAATAACTTTGTTCCTTTTCTGGAGCCATGTGTGAGTTTTACATGAATCCTGTACTTTTTCTCAAAGAGTTGGACTTTAAGAAAACTTGCTGAGAGGTATTGAGTTTTCCAGGCTTATGTGAAGTCTAACTGAATTCTCAGAATAACAATTTCATTTACAGCTCATAAGAATTATTTGGAAATGAAGTCCCTTGCGATAAAATACAGCCACTCCATTTGCAGAGTTGCTTCAAGCATCTCCCACTGACGCACTAAATTTAAAATGGCAGCGGGAATACTTAAAGCCTGGTGGTATATAAGGAACTGCTGTGTGCTAAATCATTATTCACAGATGCAGGCAGCCACCTAATCTTTCCCAATAAATCTCCCACAAAATTCTCCCAATGCTCAGAATCTCCCTTGAATGAAGTGCATGCATCTTGAGGCAACGTTTGAAGAGAAATGAAATCTGGATGTTTGGTCAGAGTCCGAATGACATATTCAAAAGCAACGAGGTGATACAAATTGAAAACAAGCAATGATGATCTTCGAATGCAAAAAAAACAAAAACAAAAAAAAAACAAATAAAAATAGAAATCTTTGGCAAATGTCAAAAACAAAACAACACACACACACACAACAGTGCAGTCCTCTACTGATTAGAAAGCCCTCTGTGTTCAATGGAATTTACTTCTAGTAATAAATATAAGGTTTCAGTCTTAGTATTTCTGTACTCCAATCCACAGGATAAAAAAAATATGGGTTCTTCTGACATTTTTCTCTGCTTTCTCAATGTGAAGAGAAATCCCTTCTCAATATGAAAACAAACTTGAGTCATTCCTGGGTAGGCCAAAGAAAAGATTCTGCTTTTTTAAAAAACAACTTTTAACAAGTTAAAATCAGGCCACCCTGTTGGGCTGATTTCATGCCACATGTATTTAGTGGTCTTCCGAAGAAATAGCAAATGTAGGACTACATGCTTGAATGGGAATGAAAGAATATATAGGGTTATTTTTTATTTATTCATTTTTTGCTTGGCAGCCATCTCTGTCTTTTCATCATTTGAACGAGATAGTTCACTCTAGAAGCAAATGATGACTCACAACACTAATTTATTATTACATTATACAGCTATTTCCAAAGTGAAAACCGAAATAGGGAGTAGATATTAAAACTGTTCTTCCTTCAAGTTGCACATTATGCTCCTGTTACCTGCTCATGTAAGGAGGAAGAAGGACTGGCCTTTCTATATTTAGGATGATACTATTACCTCAGATGGTTGTTGAGAAGGCTTGGGTTACTTGTCTTTCCCATTTATAACTGGAAGAGAGATCTGGCATCTATTCACCACTGCAGCCAGGTCCATTGATTCCCCCCCTGCCAAAAAAGAAATAATGTTGGAAAAAGGAAAGGGTCCAGTATAACTCTCTGAAATGCCTACCAAATCTTGAAATGTGGTCAGATGTCCCAAATACATATGCTGACTCTTAAGACCTTCAGGGAGGTGGTCTTCTTATGCTGATGATTTGCTGCAAGACTGCAGAGTAAGACACTGAAATAATTATAAATGGAAGAGCTTCACTGACCTGGTCATGTTCTTCAGGAATACCTTGGCTACATGGTTTGTTTTTTCCTGTGTAGGGTAGGAAAATAGATCCACTAACTCAGATAGGAGGAGGACATCTTGGGATATCAGTCTGCCTTTAAGATGTTTCTTCTGAGCACATATCTTGCTTAAGTAAAACAATATTTAGAAAATTGTTTAAGCACACAATGAATTTCCAATAGAAAATAGAACATTTTAGAGCAGTCCAGTTTCTGAGTGGTGCCGGTCCATCCAGCGGGGGTTGGGGACCCCGTTTTTTAGAGGTTTAACAAAGGAAACAAGAATTTTCAAATGTGAAAATAAAAATTTTAAATTACAGAATTTGGTGATCAGACTTTTTGTTTCTGAAATAGGTTGGAGATTTTGGAAAGACACCACTCAGAAGGAATAAAAGAAAGAAATGACTAAAGAATCTATTTGTTCCACTGCCAAAATTAATTTAAAAAAAAATGTGGAATAACTCAATCCTTTGAAATGAAAATGGCCTGGGACTAGGATATCTCTTTCTAATAGCCCTAGATAAAGAAATAACAGCTGGAATAAATATCAGGCTATGATTTGAGAAAATATATTCTTCTATCCATCTATTATCTAATATCATATTCTTTAACTTACAATTTCCAAAATGAAAAAATCATTATTAAACTTTAAACTAATGTTTTAATGTGTTTCAATTGCAAGATCATGATTAGTAGCTGAATATTTTAGCAGCTGATGATATTTTTTTAAAACATACCACTTGATTATAAAAAAACCCCAGACAATGCCTAAAGCATATCTTTACTACTACATCTAAGGACCACTGCTACAACCACCAGGGAGTTAACATTTCCTTCACAGTAATATTTCATAAGCTTTATAATGTGTATTAACCATAATCTTATTGCTAGATCATGACATCATGTTCTTTCTTCTCAGCTGTCAGAGGAGAGGGAAGGGAGGGGAGATGGCATAATCGTGGGTGTCGGTATATACATAATAAATATTCTGGTCAAGCCCCTGCCTCATGGAACTAAATGAATCATTTTGGCAGTGGCAGATGGTTATCAGAACACTATAGCTCTATGTTGTCTATAAATATATTCAGAGGGTGGGGACTGAGCAAAATATGATAAGAAGCAACTGTATTGGAAAAACAAATATAGGAAGCTGTGGTGACTGACAATGGTTTTCCATAGATTTAGGAAGATTTTCCAATCTTTCCTGGTCTTTTATATATAAAGAAGCCTTTAATATTGCTCAGCCTATCTATATCAATAAAAGAGAAGTGTTTGTTTGTATGTGCTCTATACAAACTTGCAGTTCAATCTACCTCAAACTTGACAGATAGATAGCTAAGCATAGTAAGATTAGCACTGTCGGGATCACCAAATGGTAGGGGGCCTTTTGCCACCTTTTTTGGGGTGCAAACAGGACACTCTTAATGAACAAGCAGAAACTCTCTACTGAGTGTGTGCAGTTTTACCTCTCTCTACTGAGTTTGTGCAGTTTTCAAACTGATGGAGGCACCATATTCAAACTGCGGCACCATGTTTTATACATATAAATTCCAGATTTGCCCCAGTGGCAATGGGCCCAAGACACACGGAGCAGCCCACCCCACCAAGTAAGGTTGCCTACAATGTTGGAGGGGGCGCTAGGGGCTTAAGAAGGGCTGCAAAGGGCTGCAGCCCAGTGCCCCTGTCAAGCCCTGGCTGCCTTTCCTGGCCAGAGCAGAAATGTGGGAGGAGGCGCCAGGGGCTTCAGAAGGCCCGCAAATGCTGTGGCACAAATATACTTCTTTTTTTAAAAAAAAGCCAAGTAATCAGCTAGTGATTATATAGTAGAATGACTGCACATAAATTTCTCATTACATAAAAGGATATTAAATGCATTGTACATATTAAACAAAAACAGAAACATAATTAAAAAGCATAGTACTGCAAGACTAAATGAAAGCAATGAAGATGAGAAGATGACACATGAGGTTGTTTGTCAAGTAGACATGGAAAGAACAGGAAATATTTTGGTTGCAATACAGAAGTTTGGTTATATGCACAGAAATGCTACTTTATTTGGAGATCTAAAGGGTATTTAATTTATGAATTCAAGTGTATCATAACACTGTCCTAGAGATCAAATATTTAATTTTGCTTACACCATTAAAAAGACCTGTCTGGACATATAACACTAGACTAATCCAATGCATATTTCTTTGAAAATAAGTGGAATGTTGGAATGAGTGGTGTTCTGTAATGTTTTAAAATTTACTCAGAATTTATTAACTGTGTAACCATAGTTTTTTATATGATATTTACTCCAATCTAGATGCAAAAATATCCATTTGGTAACAAAGAGAGATAATACAATGTTTTTAACATATTAAAGCAGGCAATTGCCTTTACAATCAGTTGCAATGATCTTAAAAGCACTTCTGCTCAGCAACAGCAAATTTAATATCAACACAGACACATACTTGGAAAGACAACTAAAATGTTCACTAGACTCTGGGTCAGCAGAATGCAAAAGAGCTCCAAACCAGGCAAGTTTTAGGAGTTAAATTCCCTAAGAAATGTTATGTGGGAATGATAAAGAAAGCAATGTATATTAAACAGTGACCTTTACAACAGAAATGTAATAGCTAATAATATAATGGAATGACTCTCCACGTGCTTCTACATTCTTATCTCAACACAGGACTCTATCCAGTCTTAATGACAGATAGTAACATCATGTACCATAAACAGTGGCATTTATTGTGCCCATATACTGCTTCCTTTCTCACCACAGTCTGGTTTCTGTAATCTGTCTTTCTTTTTACTCTGCAGCTTCAGAGGGTGGCTCTAATGTGCCAACAGCTTGGTAGTCTATGCCTCTCCCCAGACCTATGCTATGTACCGGTCATCATATATGACAGACCTCCACAAATTGAAATGTTAAGGTTTCTATGATAGAAGAAGCCACACATTGAACTAGAATTTGGGTAAAAAAAATTACTTGCATGCATTCAGGTCTTAAAAGGCACAAACAAGGCTATCCCAAATGACACATACAAGTCCTTTAAACATACTTGGGGGCTCTCTGCCACGATATCATGGCATGTGGCACAGGACTTCTCTTTTATAGCCCAACACTTCTACCTTACAGCAATTATTAGTGGATGAGTGAGTGCCATGGAAAGTGCAAACAAAAACGAAGAAGAAATTAAATTGGCGCTAGTACTACTAATGTTGTCAAAGACACAATTTTGAATCATCAGTAATTGTGTAATCACAATTTTCCACTAGGTTATTGCAATCATCAGTTAATGCAGCTAAACAGGAAAAGAATAATGTGATTAACAAAAATTAAGTACTAGAAGAAAGATTGGAAGGGAGATAATTTATTCAGACAAATGGATGAAAGGATGAATGAAATTCTGGATACAGTTTTACAATAAATAATATATTAACACTTTTGGGAAAAGATGACATGTGGGCATGTCACTTTCATTATCCCACACTGTCCCTCCAATTACAAAGTCCAGCCTTTGAAATATTTTGAAAAACAAAATCAAATTGCCTTGTTAATATTGCATTATTTTATTTTATTCTGAAGGAAACAAATACATGTCTTTGGACAGCTATTTTTCCTCAATTTCTCAACTTTCTTTTATTCTAATTAAATTTTAAATGACCACAAGTAATCCCAGGATGCTTAACAACAAAAGTAAATGTCTAAACTCAATTCAATAAGTGACATTTTCTTTTACTTTCTTATAAGATGTTTTATTTTCTGAAATATCTCTCCAAGTAAAGGCAAGAAGTATTCTGAGGCAGTTAAACTATGGTGGTGGGGCTGGGGGGGGAGAGAGAGAGAAAAAGAGGACATGATGGTAATAGCCAGTTGGGTCCCAAGGTTAAGGCACCAGGATAGAAACCAGGAGACTGTGGATTTTAATCCCAATTTAGGCATGAAAACCAGGTGGATTATCTTTGGCCACCACTCTCTCTCAGCCCAACAACTTGTCATTGTGAAATAGGAAAAGGAAGGACTATTAATATGTTCATTGCCTTGAGTTGTTTATAATATAAGGATGGGATATAAATAAACTTAATAATAATTGTAGTGGCGGCAGTAGTGAGAATAATGGGAATCTTGTGAAGAAGATATAATAAAATAAAGGTGTATTTACTAGAAAGGGAATCAGGGAACAATCAGAGACCAATTGATATATTCTTCTAAAGCATATAACATTAATTTAAAGGTTAATACATTATAAAAACTTGACCCAGTTATGCCTTATTAAATAAACTGTAATTGACCCAATCAGAAAAAGAAAATAATACATGAGCCTTATTAAAAAAAAAATAAGTAATACCCAAACAGGAGATAGCCCAGGGACCTTGGATACATGAAATATATATATATATATATCCATTAACATTCATTGGATGATTTACATGTTAATACTTTATTAATCACTAATTAAGTTACTGTGTACAGCAGTTTGTCTTTTAATTAACCATCTCATGCCATTACCAAATGACTAAGTTGATTTAAAATCCCATATTCTTAAAGGGACGTCTAGTCAAACTTAACTGCACTCAAAAAGCTAAGCATGTATCATTCTGAAAAACAACAGGTCGCTGTAAGTCTGTAAAGTAGATTATTTGCAGTTAGCAGGAATTAAGTTTGACTTGAGGAAGACTTCATTTTGACATTTAAACTATTTGCTGTATATATATATCTTTTCTCAAGGAGGTTCAAAGGGCAGAAACATAATACAATATTTAATAGTTGTTTCTAAAGCTGTTTTGAATACAACATTTAACACTTTGTAAAGAATTTTTTTGGCATTGTGGCTAAAATTAAGGATAGGATATTAAAGACACAGCTATGAGTTTAGCTGCATCAGTTCTTGCAAAGGGAATATTACCATAGTAGCAGAGGTGGTGTTGAGCCAATTCTAACAGATTCCAGAGAACCGGTAGTAATAATTTTGATTTTATTTTTATTATTATTGATTTAATTTATATCCTGCCTTTCTTCCCCAATCAAGAGGAAAACAAGGTGGATAACAACTTAGTAAAACCACAATAAAATACAATTTACATGATATAAAACTAAAACCTCTAATAAAAAACTAAAATAACTATATAAAATTATTAAAAGCACACAAGATTCAATAACATGAACTGGTGAGGATAATTTTAAGTGGCTCACAGAACTGGCAAATGTCACCCCTGGCTGGTCCCGCTCACCTGCCCCTGTCCTCAGCCTTTCCTGCCCTAAATTCCCTTGTTTTTTTAGCTCAGCTGTTTTGCATGGCAGAGATTGCTGCACCTCAGCTGAGCTAAAAAACAGTTGACCCCTGCCCACCAGGTTGCTGTTCGCCCCACCCCATTCCGCCCAGTCACTCTTCATCTCCCTAACATACTGTTCCCAGAGCTTGCTGTACCACCACCACCCCCACTATCCTTGAGCTTGTCATGCCCCCTGCACTGTCCCCAGAGCTTGCCATCCCCCCCACCGCACTGTCCCCGGAGCTTGACACACACCCTGTATTGTCCCGGAGCTTGCCGCACCCTCCAGCACTGTCCCTGGAGCTTGCCGCACCCTCCTGTACTATCCCTGGAGCTTGTCCCTGGAGGTACCTGTCGGACATGTGACTTAGTGGGCATGGCCAACCTTGCCATGAGTGATGTCAAGTTGGCCATGCCCACTCAGTCACATGACCCACAAAGCCACAAAGCAAAACCAGACGTGGGATTATTTGAAACCCACCACTGATATTATGTCTACATTTGACTTTTCTGTTTAAATCCACAGTTTCATCTCTAAGTCTTTAATGTGGCTCAAATACCTATATACCATTTCCTTGTGACTAAGACTTGGATGAGAGTATTTGCATAATAGGCAATTTGTATAATGTTTAAAAGGAGAAGGAATCCCAAAATAATTGCTTTTATCGTCATGAACTCAATATGAAGAAAGCTAACTAAAGGCATCTTTAGCTGAAAATATCTAAATCAATTATTTCCTGGTATAGCTTGCCTCAAAGGTATCCTTTTAATTAGGATATCAACATCAGAAAAGATTGCAGATTATATTTCATGTGAACTTTTTAACTTTATAAATCCTTTTTGGATATTAAGCTTGGTTTGTGCTTTTATTTTTAGTCCCCTCCAATTTGTATTTTGGGATGTTAGGTGTTAAATGTATAGTATTCAACACTGATTACAGCACATGTAATATTCTCACAATGTCATTGTTAATTTAAGAATATCTGTTTAAAACCTTTAAGTACATTGTGTTTGCCAATATGGTAATGCATATTCATTCAAAGCCATTTTGGAGGTATTTCATGGAGTTTTCAATATGAATTAGAAGCTGCTGGAATCTAAAAATAATTAGCAAAGTACATGCATATTTATAGTATGTAATATGTATAAATTGCAATATATTGAATAGGTATGTACATATATATGCACATGGATTGTTTTAACAAAAAAACCAATTTAATAAAAAGAAAAAATCTGTTTTGGAAAAGAGAAACATCAGAATGCTTAGGAACAAAGGTAAGGGAGCTTTATTTCTTTTCATCTAATATAATTAGGGAAGAAAAAGAATCTGATACTACAAAAAATAAGACAAATCAAAGAAAATGCAATACAAAATTGAGCGCTTTACTGATTTTAGGATGAGAATAAATTTGGATGTCTTGTAATTGATGAATCCATGAAGGAATACGGCTGACATTCATCTTTCACTTTTAAAATAATCTGACATATTACTTAAAGTGAATGAAATGTCTGGAGGTCATGCTCTTTTTTTTTCTTTTACTGTTCAGGTAGTCCTAATTTAGCTATCACAGTTGGAACTAGCAACTCACTTGTTCAGTGAAATGGTCGCTGAGTGGAATATCACCTCTTACTTCAGCTTGGCTTTGACCTGCAAAGGCCATAAATTAATTGTACAATTACTTTTTTCATCACCATCATCATCATACTTACAAACAGGCACTAAATAAGGCAGTCACTAAGGAGTACTCCCTGTAAAAGCATCGCAATTATATCAGTGTTCAGGTAGTCCACAACTTACTGCCACAATTGTTAAGTAAGCTGCACCTGATTTCACAACAATTTGTTGTCAGTTAATTGAATCATTTACACATACACATCAACAATAGGGAAGATATAAAAGGATCAATGAGTAAACAACATTCTACATTATTATGATTCTTGATGAATGTATTTTATTTTATTTTTCTTCTTTATGTACACTGACAGCATATGCACCAAAGACAAATTCCTTGTGTGTCCAATCACACTTGGCCAATAAAAATTCAATTCAATTCAATATCTATAGCAAAATGAAAGATGTTTCTAAAGCCAATGGAAACAAACTTGTCTGTAATTACCGTGTTTCCCTGAAAATAAGACCCTGCCTTATATTTTTTTTGCCACCCAAAAAGGCACCCTGTCTTA
>JANHGC010000224.1:139508-151659 GCA_027560395.1 Boaedon fuliginosus | reverse complement strand
CTTGAACTGCACCCAGAGGGATATTGGGAGCCAGTGCACCTCGCGGAGGAATGGTGTTACTAGAATAAATCTATTACTAGAATAAATATGAATATACATACACATGTACACATACACATTTAGTAGTGCCAATTTTCCACATCATAACCACGTTCAATTCACGAAGCGTCAAAGTTGCATGTTCAAACCAGAAGGAATGTCTTCCCCATTTATTTATGATATGGATAATATCATTATACCCTAAGAACTGTGGTGGCACAGTGGTTAGAGTGCAGTGCTGCAGGATACTTCTGCTGATTGACTGCAATTTGGCAGTTCAAATCTCACCAGGCTCAAGGCTGACTCAGCCTTCCATCCTTCCAAGGTCGGTAAAATGAGAACCCAAGGGGCAATATGCTGACTGTGTAAACCACTTAGAGAGGGCTGTAAATCACTGTGGAGCAGTACATAAGTCTAAGTGCTATTGCTATTGCTATTATCTTTTCTTCTCTTTCCTTGCCTGGTTGAGCTGAAAATGCTGCAAGAACATCTTTCTCTCCATTTACACATAACTATTATATGCATTCGTATTTCATACTCCAGAGTCCAGTGATATTGTTTAACTCCCTCACTCCCAGATATCCACTGCCTTTTTCAGTGCATCCATCCATGAACTATCCAATCACTGTGAACCCTGTCCTCTGCTTTCCAGTCATGGTGCCAACTACTCAGTTTTATATCCTTTTATTACAAAAGGATTTCAATAGAGGTTGTGCATTTTTCTCATGTTTTGACAATTTCCTGTCTTCTCACTCTGGGTTTCTCATGGACCCCAGCTGCTAAGGCTGGTGTGCATTGGTAGGCTGAGGAAAATCAAGCTCCTCTTGTGGTTGGTCCTGAAGTCATGCTGAAAGGCATTGCTTATTACCAGCAACCAGCTACTCTTTCTAGGTGAAGACTGGCACATTGGGCATGATCTCAAGAGAGAAGTCTTTGAACAGATGAAATTTACAAGGTTATAGGCAGAGATATGCAATTAGTAGAGGAAGCTACCATTCATACACTAACCCTCATGGTATTGTGTGAACTAGAGGAAGGGCAGCTGACACAAGATTACAGGTAGTCCTCAATTTACAACAGTTCATTTAGTGACTGTTTGAAATTACAATGGCACTGTAGTTACAAAGTCGCAAGTGACTTGTGACCGCTTTTCACACTTATAACTGTAGCAGCCTCCCCACGGTCACGTGATCAAAATCCAGATGCTTGGCAACTGACTCATATTTATGATGGTTGCAGGGTCCCTGGGTCATGTGATCCCCTTTTGAGGCCTTCTAACAAGCAAAGTCAATGGGGAAACCAGATTCACTTAACAACCAGATTAACAACTACAATGATTCACTTAACCATTGTGGCAAGAAAAGTTGTAAAATGGGGCAAAGCTCATTTAACAAATGTTTCACTTAGCAACAGAAATCTTGGGCTCCATTGTGGTCATTAGCTGAGGACTATCTGTACATGCTGTTTCCCTTTTTCTGTGACAATAGCCAACAGCCACCTAGAAGGAAATTTTTTCCACTTTCTGTTCCACAGGGCAAGCAGCTCTGCTTTTCTTTTAACGCCACATCTCCCCTTGGGGATTTTACCCCACAAACTGATTTGTGACAGCTGATGTTCCCGGAAGTGGATAGCCTGTGCTGTTGAAATCAAGCAGTGCTTTAAACTGCTGGATTAAACCCCAGGGTCTCCTACTATGCTTTTTAAAACAAAAAAACAAAAATCCAAGCCAAGGGTAGGGCACAACAACAACAGCTAGTTTGCCTGATATTGAACCCAAGATAAGGGGGCTGAGAAAGGACGAATCAAAGCAAACAGATGACAAAAGCTCCAAAGGTCCAAATATGGGTAAGGTGTAGGGCACCTGAGTTGTTGTTTCACAGAAGCAATGAAGAGTTGGCTGTGTGTTCTTTGCCCTTTTTCCAAAAAGAATAAAAATATATAGAGAGGGATGTCCAAAACACAAACTTTCCTGGCATGCAGAGCTCCACTTGACTGCACAGGCATGGGAACATCAAGGAGCAGAGAGAGTAGCAAAGGACCAGGATGTACCATGGCAATGGGAGATGAAAGAAATGCCCTTCTTGGTAAAATGAGGCCCCAGATTGTTGGGGGGCAATATGCTAATTCTGTAAACTGCTTAGAGAGGGGTGTAAAGCACTATGAAGCGGTGTATAAGTCTAAGTGCTATTGCTGCTGTTACCTTCCCATCACCCATCAATGCAGGGTTCATTGCCTCCCTACAGTGATTTGAAAAATGAAGGACAGACACACCACTTTGCTGTGGAGCACAAAAGCCTGTCCTATGAGATGATGCTGTAGTGGGATACTTGCAGAGGTTTGTGGATACCTGGGCTCTTAAAATGAAGGATGAGGCATGCTTGCAGCTGAGCAAGGCACCACATGATCGAGGTTCAAATCCAAATCCCTGCAAAGTGCAAAACAGAACTGAACTGACCAATCAAAAGAAATGTCCAGTTAAATTGTATATTTTACTGCTCACTCGTCTGCTATTTGCATTTGATTTGAAGGTAATGAGGAGAAGCAATCAGCTATCCCCCAGATTTTTTGGATACATTGTCAGAAACATTGATTCCTGCAGTGAATGGGTTAATTTAAATCCCAGACATCTAGAAGTTAGGTTTGAGAACTATCAAGAAAAGTTTTGAACACAGTATATATCCCCTTGTGGGAGGGATATCCCCTCCCACAAAACACAGAGCACTTACATACATACGAAGTAAGAATTACGGAAATCAGTGAAGGGAACTGTGCGTGTGAAATTCTCTGCAATGCACACACTCCCGGTGCAACGCCCAGACCATACTGAGTTGTGCCTCAAGCAATTGCTCCCATGAGGACCCCATAGAGGCCCCCGAAAATGTGAACAAGCTGTTCGCTTTCTGGAGGGGGCGGGGAAATGCGGGCATTTTATCAAAGGGGAAAGCGAGAAATACAAAAAAAAAAAAAATCACTGAAACTTCAGTTTCCCCACCGGTCGAAAGAACGTAAAACTTTGCAAAGGACCCTCTTCAAACCGAGGCCATCCGTTCCCCACTTTTGTCTCCTTCTACGTCCTGAAGATGCAAGGCGAGGAAAGCCGGGAAGGAAGCGCGCTGATGGCTACCTTGGCTTCAGGCGCCGAGAAGGCGAAGCTGAGGTACTACACGCGTGTCCGTCCACGCAGCAATTTCACTACGGGTGGACTCCGTGGGGCGAGGACTGTGGAGGTTGGATAAGGCAGGCTGGATCACGCGCTGGGAGGGGCCGCGGGGCGGGGGAAGAAAGCGAGATGGCCAGAAGGGGGTCTCCTAGGAGGGAATGGGGCGGGTGGAGTGAGCTAGATGGGAAACAAGCGGGCAGCGTCCCTTGCTATAAATCCAGAACTAAGACCGGACAAATCCAAGCCTCATGACACTCCCTTCCAGTTGCCCAGGGGACTGGGGTGAGCGGAGCCTCCCTTCTACCAATAGTAGCACCCGCGTGCTCAGGAGGCGAAGACAAAGATTTGTAGCGGGCAGAGAGACCGAACTAAGGGAGAAGAGGGAAAGCTCCGCCAGTCCGTAGGTGCCGCGGCCACCTCTTCGCCCTGCGAGACACGCGCGGAGCCTCTCTTGTAAGTTTCTTTCCCCTCCGCTCTTTCAGCGCTCTTTCAGCTTCCTGAACACTCGCGCATTTGGTTTTTTCTTTCCCCGTCCCCAATCTGTAGGGATCAGGTAAGGCGGAAAAGTCTGAGTAACTACGACTTGAGGGATACTGATGTTGCAACAGCGATGAGCGGAGTCTGCTCCTGCGAGGTGCAGATGCTGTAGTAAATACTAGGACTTTGGTGTTGTTATTTCCTCCTCTCTGTTCTTTGCTTTTTTTAAAAAAACCCAGAGGGTTCTGATCGAAATCCAGCAACTTGGTTTCTGAATTTCCTAATACTTGGCTAAGCCTGGGTATTGTATCATAATTTTGGAATACTTAACCCCTTCTATTAAAATCTACAGAATTTGGAGGTGTTTAACTTGCTGCGATATTGAAAGATATTTATATTGTTTCTAGGATAAAATAATGCTTTATTATTCTTTTTTATAGTGCTATAGATACAGTTCTTTTTCTAGTGAAGCGCAATTCAAGATATATCTTTCAAGGTGCATATGTACATCATTATATAAACACTTTTTGGGAGATCGTACAATCTGTTCAGAAAACTTTTGAAAGTGGGATTGCATTAATCAGTTCACAATAACAACTGGGCCCCTCAATGAAGAGAGTGGTGCTGTTTCAAGGCTAACTCCTTGAAACAGTGCCACAGAAACAATGCTGCGTACAAATGATAGTCTCTACGCTTCTGGCCTCATCCTATGAATCCTCTTGTCTTTGTCCTCTTATCTGCACCTCCAAACCATCACTTAACAGTGTAGACTACCAGCCCATTACTGTACAAGGGGCAAATTTTCCAACTTATCACAGCACCCAATGGAAAAAGTGATATTCTTGCTTGGATTTAAAAAAATAAACAATTGAGTTCACAGTATGTTCTCTTCTGACCATTGGAATTATTTCAAGCCAGTATTGTATCTTAACTATTGCTGTGTTTTTCTTGATTTTTTCTCACAAGATGTTTATAAGGTACTGATTTCTGGGGGCCTCAGTGCATTTAGCGCTATGCATTGGCTCTTTGTAGTTAAACGCTGCAAAGTCCCGGAGAAGCTCTTTTCTATTTGGTTGGGTTGCTTAAAGTCCATTGAATTCAGTGGCATTCAAATAGCCAAACTATGTAGAGGATCAGAGTCACATGCTCTGGTTAGGAAACGCACTCCATTCTATGACCTTCGGTGCCTTCTCTTGTCCTGATTATTATCAAAGTCTGACGTAAATAAAAGTCCAGTATTTAACTAATAGGGATGTGTACTTTAATGTACTTTGCACTTGGAAAACTCCATGGATATGTTTAATTTAGTTACCCGTTACTACTCTTGACTCTTCCAAACCTCTCTATTTTATACATATTTGGCTGCTTGGTATGTGTACCCTGTATTGTAGAACACATAAGTTGGTTTATATGGGTAAAGTGAGGAATGATTTCTTAACATGCCAATCTTGTTAAGCGGATTGCAATTGGTAGTCTTAATAGAGTCATAATAATTGGAAGAATCTGTCATTTATTGCAAGTATAGGTCAGAATTTTAAAAATATGTAAAATTCTGATTAAGAAAAACTGAGGATTATGCTAATCTTGGGTCCCTCAACCAAGAAATGGCAATGTTTGAAACCAGGTGGAAGAAAATTGTAAAACAAGTCTGCTTGTCAAACATCACCAGTATGGGGCCTATATATGTGGACATTTCCATTACCATACAAAAGTAAAGAGTGAATCACGTTACATAAGGTCTGCCTAATACTGATTTTTTTTTTTTTTTGCTATGTGTAAAACAGCCAGAATAAACATTACATGATTTAGGATGTATACAGATAAACATGCATGAAAGATTAGAAATCAACTCTGTCTGTCTCTTCCTTTAAACTGAATTTAGTGCTATTACTTGAGTAGACTTGGGAAGATTTGCTCCATGACCTTTGGTGTATAATTATTGAAGAGAAGCAGAAGCAGACATTTGAAAAGGGAGAAAAATGCTTGGGAAACATAGAGAGAAAAAACGGTGGGAATTCTCCAAATGGAATGTTGATCACTTTTTCATCTGTGGAAAGTATGTGTGTGAACATGATAGGAATCTAGATAGGAAAAGGATTGGACATGATTGCAAGGGGCAATCGGAGACCCCTTAGCTTTCATAATATACAAAACAAACTTCTCACAACAACAAAGGAACAGCTCTGCCCTTAGTCAGGGAAGAGAGGCGGGATATAAATTTTATTGTTAATAATAATAATAATAATAATAATAATAATAATAATAATAATAATAATAATAATAATAATAATAATAATAATAATAATGTGAAGAGTGGCAGTGTAGTACACCTGAGATACTGAGGGAAAAGGAAATTGAAGGAGAAATAAATGCAGTCAACCAATTCTCACCTCCTACAATTTGTGTGCTATATAAAGGTGGTTCCTTTTGATATTTTTTAAGGAGTCATGAGTTGGAGGAAGTAGGTGGAGCATAAACATATTTTTTACATATTAACTATGTTTCTGAATCTAGTTGTCTGCCAGGTAGGATTTTTAAGTGTTTTCCTCCAAGGCTTTTCCTCCAAGGTTCACTAGCTTTGTTATTATCCTCTAGTTAGTGTTATTATCCTAATATATAAATGTATTGTAATGGGATATATTTTTGTCCATTGGTTACTTTCCTCCCACCTGGTGGGTCCAGGAAAAGATGAGGGTTCATTTTATTGTCTTAGTGACTTCATAACAAATATTTTTGACCTGATACAATGAGAAGATATTTTTGCTTTTCTATCTTCTTTTTTCCATTTTTTTTAAATTTTGTATTACATAAAACATCTTTCATCAAAGTGTGTGTCGTCCGGGTTACAGATATTGTGCTTCCATCATAATACAAATTTCCGATACGTTTTCTTTCATCAGCATATTCATAATCCAATGGTTACAATTCACATTTCTAATATTTTCTATTATTTTACCATAACATCCTAAGAACAAATATTATTAATAAGATAGTAAAAATTCATAACTTCATCACACTGCACTGCATATTGATTAAATAAAAGTATAACATTGCAATTATTTTCTTTCATATCCACTTTCTAACCAATGATAAAATGTTTTCCATACTTTATATTAATCTGTTTCTTCTTTCTCTTTAATCGCCAGTTCAACCTATTCATTTCTGCACATCTAGAATTTTCCTTATAACACTCTCTTCAGAAGGTATTACCTAATTTTGCCAATTTTGTGCAAATGCAATCTTCGCTGCAGTTAATACATGAATAATTAGATATGCATCATCCTTGTTATATGTTACAGGTAAAATTCCCAATAAAAATATTTCTGGTTTCCACTCAATATATTGCATTGTCATTTTTCTAGCCATACATATATCTTTAACCAATAATTTTTCACTTCTTTACATGTTCACTACATGGTAATATAATCCTGGCATCTGATGACACTTCCACCACTTGGCAGATTTACCTTTGGATATTTTTGTTATCTTCAGTGGGCCCAGGTGCCACCTGTAAAACATCTTATACAAATTCTCCTTATATGCAGTTGACATTGTCAGTTTTTAATTTCTCTCCCATAGTTTCTCTCATTTCTCTAACTCTATTGTGTTATCAAAAAATTTTGCCCATGCAATCATCATTTCTTTTACTTGTTCATCCACCAGTTTGTGTTTTAATAAGTAGTTATAAAGTTTTTTAATCAGCCTTTCATCCTTCCCTGTCAGTATGTCATCCAATTCCACGATTTCCCATAAAATGCATATAATTTTCTTTTCTATCTTATTGCTGTGACTAAATGTTGCAATGTTTAAGGCTGTAGACCAAGAACCAATGTGTGCATTTGGTAAGGTGTTGAACTGGACTGGGGAGAGTTGAGTGTTACCCCATTCACAGTCATAGGAATAGATTTGAAATGAGTTATTCATCTTTAGCTCAACTTACTTCCCATGAAAGCTGTCTACTTGAAAAAAATAAGGTTACAACAATGCTGATGATATCTAATGTTTCCTACTCTGTTCTTAATCTACAGACACTATGTCTATGGACTTGTTGAATAGGGGCTGTAGTCACTTCCAAAGCATGCCAGGGAAGGGAAGTTATGGTGTAACCCCTAAACTATCCTGTTGAACTAATCAGAATTTCTATCACAACAGTCACAGATAAAACTTAACTATCAGAATAAGTTTCTGTTACTCTGAGGTTTTGTTACTCAGAGCGAAAAAGTGCACTGAAAAAATCCTCGTGACCCAAACCCATGTAGAAATTTATCTGGGCTTCAGAAATTCAATAAATCAGAATAGTTAATGATGGGCTTCATTATGGGAAGAGAAGATTAGTAGTAGAGCACATATTTTATATATAAAACAGTAGTTTTATATAAACTTTGCAGTGTTCAGTAAGACCTCTGTTTAAGAATTGCTCCGGGTAAAGTACACAAACTTGATTTAGTAATCTGTATGATTTCATAAACTTGCTTCTTAAAGAACTATAGAGATGAGATCAATGTCAGGCCTTGTTGATTGATCAGGTAGAATAAGATATGAAACTGATGCACATTCAGTAGTATTTTATTATCTCTTCAGACAATATTGGTCTACACAGCAGGCTTGCCTCATCTAACCTAAAATTTTGCATTCCAAGATAGATGATATATAGACAGACAGACAGACAGACAGACAGACAGACAGACAGACAGAATGTATATAAAATGATAGAGATGATAGAGATAAAAAGATAGATAGAGATTAGAGATAGAGTTTTTCATAACTTTTAAACTGACTCTGATTTTATACTGTTTTAGTTTGCTGGATTGTTTTTCTTCACTGAGTTGTAGGCTGACTTGTTATTGCAAAGTTCACTTCATTGCCCTGTACTTAAAACTAGAGTGCAGATTTTATAGAGGAATTACTATGAATTTGTTTATCCTACAGCTCTTCCTGACAACTGAGCTAAAGTGCTACCCACCTGTCCTTGAGTTTTTAGAAAACTATAACTTGCTGTCTATTGACAATCCTACTCTGCCAGAGGCACGATGCCAGCAAATGGTGCTGTTTTTATTTAAGGTGTAGTACACATTAACAACAGAAAATGGTGGGCTCCTCAGCTATGTTTTCATCCATTCCCATCAAATGTTACTTTCCATGACAAAATAATCTTAATTAACATGGGATGATGGTGGGGAAGAGACAAGATTTGAAGGCGGCCAGACCAGCACATTTAGCTGTCTGTCACCATTCATTCTGGTTGGTGCAAGTGTTTTGTGTGAGTGCAATCAACGATGAACTTCTAACTGAATTCCTATAAACAGGGTTTTAGGCTATTTTGAAACAGGACTGAACTCATGTCTAAAAGAGCCCTGAACATCAACTGCAACACCATTTTCTGTAGCGGAGATGCTTATTGGGCTCCCAATAAGAGTTTTTTTCCTACCATGTTCTCATGACGTTACAGTCATCTCATCTTCAGGTATTTCTTTTTAGTGGGCAATAAGCTGTGTAGTTTTGCAATGAACACAATCTAACATATATCACAGATTATTTGATTACTGTTGAGTTCTAGTGAACTTTATAGGGAAGGACCATTATGGCTGATGCTGGGAAAAATTGCACTGGAAGATACAGAAAGATGACCATCTTATTTCTTCCAGCTTCAACATACATCTCTCTCTCACACAGCTGCTTTGGGGTAATTTATGTCTCTCCCACTATTCACCCTCTATTCAAAAGCAGAATGACCTTGGAAAATACTGTACAGGGATTATGGAATATGCCTGCAAAAGTCTCAACTTGGTCAGAAAGTTCCAGAAGGATCCTTCCCTGTAAAGTTCACTAGACCTCAACAGTGATCAAATCATCTGTGAAGTGCATTAGATTGCAAAACTGCACAGTTTATTGTCCATTCAAAAGGAATACCTGAAGATGAGATTATTACAACATCATGAGAACATGGCAGGAAAAAATTTTTTGGCCATGCCGTGTCCATGTCAAGAGTGGGCCCTTAATTTCAGCTATTTTCCCAGAGAACTGCAGAGAAGGAAAGAGAAGGAGAAGAAGAATGAAAATTCTTCATTCTGCTTGTGAGATTTGTAGTCGAGCACATCCGAACAACATCCAGTTGAAAAAAAATGAGATTGCTGGATGAATAGACCAATGATAAGTCTTTATAACAGTTTTCTAACAGCCATAGTTTTGTGCTAAACCAGTTATATCTATAAAGTAAGGCATAACACAGAAGGAATTACTATTTTTGTCAACATACAGCCTTGTTAATCTCCCACTGTGATTTTAGCAATGTTAGAAACAAATCCTAACTGTGTAGCCCTCAAGTGAATGTGGGATTGTCTCTTTGATTTGGGAAACAATATTGCTACGTATTACATTTAAAAACGCTTATTGTTTTATAGGTGTATGTGTTGCATTGCTAGACTCCTTGCACGTTTTAGAATTAGAATAACTGAGATATTTCTCTTAAATGAACTGTAAACTTCTGGGCTTCCTCTAAATAGCAGCAAAGACTCAGAACTTTCTGTGTAATTGTCATCAGGATGTTTGTAACCCAGATTAAACGATCTTATTTTAAACCTGGCATTATTACTTACAAGTTGTTCTATAAAAACAATACCAACCTCATGTTCACATTGTTTTAGCATATCTTAATTGAATTTGAATTATATTCTATTGCCTTCTGCAATGCCACTAGGCATATTGTAAAGAACTAGTTAATAGAATTAAAGTCTTTACACTCTTCAAACTTTAAAAATTCCTCAGCCTATTTTTCTTGCTACATTAAGGCAATGCATTGGCTAAAACATGTCTGATAACACACAGTGGTACAAAACTAAGACATTCATGAGGGTGACTTTTCTTAAAGGAATGCCCTGCTCTCTATTTTTGCCAAAGTTCTCCTAATTTTGTGGAAAACATGAAAACTCAAATAATAACTCTGACAAATAACTTCCTGTGTCATCTGATCATCTTGGAAGAGGTCTACCTACGTGGTGGTTAAGAGCTGACACCAAATTGATGATATGTAACCAATCAGTCAAAGATAATGATAGACAGATACATAAGTAGAATAGATAAAAAATTTAGAAATGGGGGGATATTGTTATACATATTTTTACTGAATATATTCAAAGTGAATAAGCAAAGAGGAAATTTTAATTAGTTTGAGAATTTAGCTTCCTTGGATCAAAAATTGTACACTTTGGCTATTCTGAAATCAAACACACAATAATTTTTTGGCCACTTTGCAATGGTTAACACATATATCGTCTGGAAAAACTGAGATTCTGATATAAATATAAAAAGCAAGCTGTTAGAACCATAGTCTTCCCTATAATGATGTATGGATGTGAGAATTGGACACTAAGAATGGCTGGTCGAAGAAGAACTGCCGTCTTTGAACTGTGGTGCTGGTGTAAATTACTGCATATATCTTGGACAACCGGAGTAACTAACAGAGAGGTGCTAAATCATATAAAATCAGACATCCCTAGAAGCTAAAATCATAAGACTATGTCTGATTTACTTTGGACATGTCATGCATGGAAATTCATTGGAGAAGTCAGTGATGCTTGGAATGGTTAGTGGAACAAGAAAAAGGGGCAAGCAAAGAACATGCTGGCTTGATCTCATAGAAAGATGAGCCTCCAACAACTGAAAGAATTTATGCTTGACAGGGTAGCATACGGAGCACTTGCTTGTAAAGTTGCCAAAAGTCAGACACGACTGAATAGTTACAACAACCACCAATCGATATTATCTGTGTTTTTTTTAAAAGCAAACTCACTTTTTGGTAATTTTCATGTAATTTCCTTAAAAATAAAAGAAGAGTGCATTTTTGGTGGGCTTCAGTAAATATATCCAACTTGTTTATTTTATTTGTTTATTAGATTTGCTGTATATCCTATCCGTTCAATGCTTAGATGGAGATTTCCATTCATTTTATCACAACAGCAATTCTGTCTCTTTTGCACTATTTCCAAAAATGGTAGTCATTAGAAACTGAACTCAATTTTGTTTTTTTACTCATCCAACCAAAAGGACATCTGCCCTCCCACCTAAAATAAAAGAGAGGAAGCATTAGAAACTCTGTTTAAGGATTCAGAAGGTTGTGCCAATAGGGTGCATGTTCCACTTGTATTTGGCTTGGGATGTGGGGGATGGAAGAAATGGAATGAGCTTTGAACAATACTTTCTGAGGCACATGAGACAGATTTGGGAGTAATTCCCATCTATCCATATTTCCCCAGCATTCTCCTTGTGAAAGAAGATATTATTGCTAACATTTCCTTTTGAAAATGAAAATAATTTCTCGGGTCTCCAGCATGTGTTATGATTTATTTATTTATTTATTTATTTATTTATTTATTTATTTATTTATTTATTTATTTATAATTCGATTTATACCCACCTCTCTTCCCCAGTCAAGGGAAACTCAAGATGGCTTACAACATATTAAAATATATATTTAAA
>JANHGC010000224.1:122897-139408 GCA_027560395.1 Boaedon fuliginosus | reverse complement strand
GAGATCTCTGTTACTTTATCTCATAGCGTGAGAGAGAGAGAGAGAGAGAGAGAGAGAGAGAGAGAGAGAGAGAGAGAGAGAGAGAGAGAATAATACCATGCAACTCACATTTGAAAATCATTGTATCTACATATTTATATGTTTTTATAGACCAAAACTAGCATAGATGACTAGTACAATTAGAGACAAATTTATTTGCAGTCTGTGCCACTATGTTCCATCCCATATTAGTCAGGTATGTCTCTCATCTTTTCAAACCACGTTTAAATACATATTGTTTTAAGTATCCATTTTAATGCACATTCCTCTCAAAATGTATTTATATAAATATTTTTCTTTCTTTAACTTTTATATGTATGGGGATTATCAAAAATTGTACTCCATCAGTTTTAAGTATGAAATCTACATACTTTGCTGTATATATTAGTCTAGATACCTGAATTAATTAATTTTACAGGAAATTTCAAAGTTTAGATTTCTTTATTTTAATTTCAAAGCATATTCAACTAACAATTTTTTTTAAATGTACTTTTAAAAATTACTCAAATACAGGGGTTACAGAATATCTAATTAAATTGTATCTGTAAAAAAATAAAAACAAACATAAGATTTTTTAAAAGATGACATTACTGTGTCCATTCTTGAAGTTGTAAAATAAATGGGTGTGTACTGCTATCTGTTTAATTTGCCTTTGTAATTCATGTAAAAACACAGCTACAGCTTACTTTCACAACATGTGTTTAAGAACATGGCATACAGCTGCATAAATAGACTTTTTTCTCATTATTTCCATTCAGAAGGAAATGTTAATTGATTATATTTTAGCACTCATGATTTATAGAATGCATCTATTTCATGTTTGTGTGTTTAGTATAACTGTTTCTATCTATGATATATTTGTAATAATAATAGAAAAATATTATTTATCAAATAATTTTTAAAAACAGTTTTAGATGTATGGTTTTGGAAGGCTTATATCCAGATATTTTTGTTTGTGCAAAACCTTATGATTAGATATAGGGAGAGAATCTCCTCCCACTAGTTTCTTGCTGTTAAATATTTACAAAGAGCTACAAGCACTTCTACAATTTTTGTTATGATTTACATTTGGAATACCGCAGACATTGAAAAGAAAAAAAATAGACATTTTCTTATCTATCCCCAATACATTAGAAAAGTTCATGCCCTGCTCTCAGCATTTTCCAACACAGCTGTAGAGTAGCTTAAAGCCTATTTTTTAAATAAGCGATGCTCAATTTGTCTTTGATGATCCGCATGATTCAGGTGAGATGGGAGCACGGTCGGGCTCTTATTTGCATAAAAATTAATCACAGAAAAATGTAAATTGATAAAATTTTGTCTTGCTTTTCCCCTCTATTCGAGAACCCATGGATGGCTCCCAGAAGCAATCATCTCAGTATGGGGTTGCATTGGATGCTGTACAAATGATCACATTTGTGTTGAATACTCACTCATTTAAATGTCAGCACTGATGGGGCGGTAGGGAAAAAAAAGAGTGGGAAAAATGCACAGCAGCTGAAGACTATCAAATCCATGGGCACTTTTTAGAGATACATGATCTAATGTGAAAAAAATTGTGGATTAATTATCCTTTTTTCAAAATGGTAATTGTTTTAGTATTACAACAGAAAAAAACACTGCAATTTATTTGGAATCAAACAAAAATCAGTAATGTTAAATACATCATTACATCATTGTGTTTATGACAAGGCTGCAATTAATTCCAAAGACTCCTATTCTATATCAGATGAAACAAAGAATGCCTCTATTGCTTTTCAAGCAGCATATTTCTTACACCTATGTATATTACCAAAGAAACAACATTTTGTAAAATTTTGTATTACCTGGGTTTTGTACAAAACAATTTGTAGTTTAAAATTTCATATGATGCCAAAGAACTAAATATACATTTTAAAGGTGTTAAACAATAAATACTATAACAATGAGTATTATAGCATTATTAAATTTTGGTAAAATATATCACTATGTATAATATTGTCCATTTTGCATGAACATTACCAAGGTAAATATCAATTAATAAATGATAATTCTGATTTTCAGTTTCTCTAAATTGAGACAGACTAGCAAAACAAGGACCAGGAGTAGAGTTAAGGCATCTTTGTCTCTGATAAAATTTGAATTTTATTAGCAATGCTTTAATTTATTCTTTATACACTATAAAGATTGTGACAAAAGCTAAATATTTTGCAAAAGTTTCTTTGCAATGAATATTTTTGTGATTGTTCCAGCAAGAAAAGTGAGATATTTTTAAAAAGAAATTGTCAACCTTTTCTCATTATAATAAAAATTGCAATGTTTTGTTGTCAAAAGCTAAAATGCTATACAGCAAGATTTTATATATATTTTTCCTGTGTGTGCATAGTTACATATTTATACATACACAAACATATCTTATGCTAAGTTCTAAGCCATTCTAGTGTAACCTTTCTAATTAGTTGGCTTGCTTGGAAAGAATACTGAAGTTGAAAATGGCCTAATTTAGATATTTTTTCCAGGAAAATAGCTGATTAGCATGAGCGACAGAGAAAATTGTGCTGGTTTGCCAGTGAGCAAAGTTCAGCAAGTTTGTAGGGGGCTCAGAGGCATGAGGGGCATGTGTGACCCCCCACCCAGTGCTCATCTCCAGAAGATAAGTGATCTGCATGGCAAGTTTAGGGAAGATTGGTGCAGGCACGGAAGAGCCTATTGAGGACATACACACCCACACTTCTGTTTTATATATATAGATAAAATAAAAAGCCAATTCCAAAGCGAGTGGTTGAAAAACTGAAAAACTGGTCAAATTCACTCCTCAGGTCAAGAGATTTTACAACCCAAAAGTCCAGAGAAGAGATTTCCAAGGAGTCAAGATCCATTAGAGTTCACAATCAGGGTTGGACAGGAGCATGACATCACTGATACCCCCCCCCGCCCCCAGCATTTGAGAGCTACAAATTAAGTACTTAATATTTAATGGAAGTCCTTGATCCTGTAAAGAGTCTATTTCAAGAGGTATTATATCACATATCCTGCACTCTCAAACATTTCTTCTACTATACTCAAGTATTGGAACTTGTCAGCCAATTCACATAAATTAGCTGCAGAGTTCTCAGACTTAGGCATGGGATAGAAATAGTTGCTTCTGGTAGAAGACCTGTGTAACATCTAGACTGGTGGAATGTGCTCCTCTTGGTCTTCTCAGTTGTATTTGATGCTATCAAACACAGTATCTTTTAAAATGTCTACAAGGGATAGTGATGAGATCTATTTTTTTAATTTAAAAATAAACACAGGTAGCTGGTTTTCCTCCTACCTGAGTAGACAATGTCAGCCAGTGATTGAGTCTTTGTGTCCTTTAAGATGGATTGTTGCAAAGGGAACTAAAAACAGAACAAGAGCTTAAAGATCAAGGAGTAGAAACAACAGGGTGGACATATACGCAAATCAGGGCAAGATTTATAAAAGACAAACAAAATTCGGGGATAGCAAGAGAAATGCAAGAATTAGATTTAGTGATATTAAAGTCGGAGGAAAAACTAATTAGAAAGAGTTATAATTTATTTTTGGAATGGAAAATGGAAGATGAAGTAGTGAAGGAGGCAATGATTACCTGGGCAAAGAACTTTGGGTACACGATCAACCTCGACAAATGGCAATCATTTTGGTGTAAAAAATATAAATTTACATTAGCTACATCTTATAAAGAAAACCTCCTAAAAATGTTCCATAGATAGCATCTCCCACCGGCCAGGTTAGCCAAAATAGCTCCTAATCTAGCGCTGAATTGTTGGAAATGCAGAGAAGAACACGGAACTTATTTCCATATGTGGTGGACATGCCCGAGAGCTAAGGAATATTGGATTAAATCAGGATATGGATAAAAGGGATAATGGATATCAATCTAGAACTAAGACCGGAAATATTTTTGTTAGGCATATTGCCTGGAAATCTTGGGGGAAAAAATGACTTATCTGATAGTCCATTTAATCACAGCACCAGGATCCTCTTCGCACAAGGATGGAAGAACACAAACTTACCAACAGAAAGTCGAATGATAAGGAAAATAATAGATTGTGCAGAGCTGTACATGTTAACTTTATTATTAAAAGATAAAGCGGAATCAATATAATACGAAAGTAGGAATTTATGGTATTCATGGATGGAACATAAGAGGAAGTAAAAGGTTATAAAGGAATGTACCCTGTTTCCCTGAAAATACGACCTCCCCTGAAAGTAAGACCTTGCTTGATTTTTACACGTGCGTCCAATATACGTATGTCCCTAACTAATAGGTTAGTCAGTGGATGACCTCCTCTGAAAATAAGGCTGGTGCCTTTTTTTGATGGCAAAAAAATATAAGACAGGGTCTTATTTTCTGGGAAACACGGTACTTATTAGAATGACCTCTTGTAATCCATACAAAACCCAGAAATTACTTTGTTTAAAAAAAGATTAATCCCTCTTCTGAAGATTATAAACCAAGCTGCTTCACATCAAGAAATTCAGTATAATTGTTGGAACAAAGTTGAAGATATAAAGTGAATATCAAACCTGAAGAAGAGATGGATGGATGGAGAGATGACATAAAAGGAAAAATTATGTGTTCTTCATAATTTTAAGTATTGTGTCATAATTACTGACCACCCCACATGCTGGGCAGTAAAGACATATTATTCATCCTGACCTTCAGGTTCATTTAGGTGGGGCAACATCTGCAGGAGAAGGTAAGATGAACTTGGATATGTGAATATGTACCACACCAAGAAAAGTTGAGGGATAGAAAAAAGAGAAGATACCTAACTGCCATTTCATTTCAAATGGAAAGGTGCATTTGACTAGACAGTTGATAAAATAATTTACTGATTATATAGTCAAGTGAAATGTTAATCATTACAGTGAACCTTCATGTGGGAAAAGATTTTATTCTCCATTTTCACACTTTCCACAATCTGATTTCTGCATATATCTGTTTGTTTTGCATGATATAAGGATGCATTGCAATAAAATAAAGGCTTTCTTGCTTGCATAAAAACAGATGTTAGGATAATATGTGGTGTTATCTTAACATCTGGTAGGAATATATATTAGATTTTCATAGATTATAAGGTTTATTGTAGAGTGCACAGTCTGTCTACATAAGATATTATCCAAACATCTGGTATGCAACATCTGTGAAATACTCCATAGATTTCCAAGCTTTCTTAAAGTGTATCCTTGTTTGCATGTTCTTCTTGCCAGAATAATTGATTGATGATTTTCTACATTCTTACCCCACTGCAGTCAAGAGACTCTACGATTTACATAAAGTATATAAGCCAAATAAAACGCCCACAAGAGTTGTAGTTGCATGTGAAGCTGAAAGAGAGCTGGGTGGGTGGGAGGTTCCATTTTGATGACATATGCCTAGTCGGTTCTATCGTGCAAAAAAAAAAAAGACATAATCTGAAGGCATGTCTCTATGTGGTTTAGAGGGGGCTGGAAAGCACTATGAAGCGGTATATAAGTCTTAAGTGCTATTGCTATTGCCTGTTTTTGTATTTTATTTATTTATATTTCCTATACCTGATGACACAGTCCTAAAGCCTTTCCACATGACTGGACATACAGCATTGGAAGCAGACACTACTCCTGATTCAACATATGAATGCACTAGTCATTCTTGAATTAGATTTTGGTCAGACATTTCTAATTCAACTATATCTGGAGGAAAACCATTATTTTTCCATTCCATTTCATTGTGAAGTATTGTTCAGTCAATATTTCATTGCAAGATGAAGAATCATAAAAAATTGAGTGCCAGGGCTTTATCTTGGCAAATTTAAAGTGGAGTGTGATAAAATGAATGCTAAGATTGTAGTCATTATTGACATAGATTTTATTCAAGTCCTTTCCCTACTTTGTTCTCTTTTGGTAAGGAAATTCCTCTTTTATGTTGACATATGACTATACTCTTCACAGCTGCTTTTTTTATTATTAAAAAAAAATCAGATTTGGAATGTTGATTTAAAACTAGATATATTCACTCTTCAATAACAGACATTAATGTGCAATTTGTTGCTTATAATTTATTATAGTTATTATTTATAATATGCATTTAGGCACTTCCTATTTAATATATAACGAGTTAGAATTTTGTACATTGTCCATGGGCTAGTAAAATGATAAATTGCAAAAGACTTAATTATCAATAGCAAATTACAAGTGAAGTAAATTTGTAAAAATAAGCAAGTGTTGTTGAGAATGCTTAGTGAAAGAACATTAAATATTCAGTATATGTCAATGGTAATGATGAGTGATCTAATTTTGTTTGTTGGCGTGGCTACATCAGAAATCCAAGGGTTTTGTGCTGCGAAACACGCTGAACCCAATTTTATAAGCTACTTCTCTATGGAGATTTATAAGTTATGATTTGAGAAATATGATCATCTGGGTTGTCATTTGTGTATCGATGGGGGAGCAGGGGAAGTAAAATTGTTCATATTCTCCAAAGTCCACTTGAATAAAGAGAAGACCAGGTTAATCTCATTAGCTATCAGTGGCTTTTTTTGAGCCCAACTGATTCACTATTATGCTACAATAATTTATCTTTAAAATGTCCCATGAACTTCGGTATTTTTGTTTGTTTATTAATCTCAATAGAAAATTATTCCAATTTTAATAGCAGCCAAGAAAAAAATTGTAGCAATAAAGCAAATTGAAATGTTTCCTTTTGCTTATCATCCTTAGGAAAGCATCACTGGATCATTTCATAGTCAATAAAATAGCATCATCCATACTTAAGTTCATACTCAAGGATAGTTAAGAGAGTTTCAGCAGGGAGAAGAAACATCCTAAAACAAATGAGACATTTGTCACTTGTGGTCCATATTTGACTTGTTTCCTCTCAAGCTTGTACTGCTGCGGTTTGGTTGTACAATTCATAATACTGGTTTGTACAATTTTTAGGCAGGTTTATATGTTAAACCAAAGCTGAAGCAATATGCATCAAATTACCACTAGGCTAAGTGCACCCGTATATTATTGAATTACTGCAATTCCTCATCAGGTACATCATTGTTTTCTTATGATGCTTCTTACATATCTTAAAAGTAAGTAGAAGATAGAAGAAAGCATGGACCCAGATGGAGGGAAAAATGCCATAAATTCAAAATTTGACCATGCTGAATAACTACCAAATGTTGGCCTGAATGGAAAATAGAATGTAGTATCTTGAAGAAACGTTTTTTTTAAATAGGTTCAACTTTTTCTCTTTTAATTTCAGTGGAAATTTTTGTTATTAACAGTTTTTAGATAGGAGTCATGTACCACAAAATGTATTATCTCAGCCAATGGCATCCCTGGGAAAAAGCATATAATCTTTTTCTCATAATTCTTGAAGGGTTGAATCTGAAATTGTAGAAATTGTATCTGTAAAGGATAACGTGCTTCAAAGACATTTCCTGTGTAGTTCTTCTGCTAAAATGTGCAGTGGTAGGGTGGAAGATGGAAAAGTGAAGGATGAGGGAGGCGTGGTCTAAAATCAGAAAAAAAAGGAACTTTGTTAGATGCTTTCACTCAATCTGGGGTATTTGTTCTTTTTGCAGCACTTTCATGCCATTTTCATGGTTGGTTGGTTGGTTGGTTGGTTGGTTGGTTGGTTGGTTGGTTGGTTGGTTATGTACCATCAAATCATCAACTCTTAATGATCACATATATAGATTTTCTTCATCATCTTCTGTCCCTAACCTGGTCTTTCAGCTTTGCCAATGGCACATTCATTGCTACTGTAATTTTGCTGCTGGTTGTCCTCTTCTTGTCTTTCTTTCTACTTTTCCCACCATTAGGGCCTTATCTAGAGAGCTAAGTATTTATATAATGTGCCAAAGTGAAATAATTGAGCCTGGTCCCTTATGCCTTGAGTGGAACTTGCTTTGATTTGTTCAATTATGTATCTCTTGGGGGTGGTGGTATTTTTTTTGTGTCCACTTTATTCTTTTCCAGCACAGAAGTTCAAAAGCATCAATAGTCTTCCTATCCTGCATCTTTCAAATCCATCTTTCTCCTATAGAGTGTCATAGGGAACACCAATGCTTGCACTATTCTAATCTTTGTAGTTGTAGATATATCCGGCACCTGAATATCTTCAGATATTCTGAAGACCCTCTGACTACCTTTCCCTGTAGCATATTTCTTGACTGCTTGTCCCCTTACTATAATGAAAATGGTTTAAATTTATTTTCAGAAAATGATTTATCCTCCAATCACAGCAGGCAGAGAGCAGAAAGTCTTCATAGAGATGTAGGTAAACAAAGAGTTTGAACATCAAGACCAAAGCAATAAAGTTGGTCATTAAAAGCCTCTGAGAATAAAAACAGAACAAAGTAACTAAACGGAATCTGTTTTTGAAGTTATAAACACCTCTGTGTTGCCCTCACACAGGGGCAAAGCTACTCCATAAAAGATAAATATACCACCTGAGCCAACCTTGTCCTTTGTTGCCACACCCCTGCCCTCTGGTGGTGTATACCTTTGGGTAATTCTCTTAAACCTATTTATATTTTTGTGTAACCTGAATGTTCCCCTCTATCCACCCTTTAATTTTAGGACCATAACAAAAAAAAAAGCCATTAAGAAACCCCTTGCTGATCTGCTGATCTTATGGAAAAATTGAAATTACAGATGTTGCATTAATGTGTGAATAAACTAGGGAGGAACAGTCTTTTTATACATTTTATTCTTTCATCTTGCTTGCTATTTTTAAATTATTTTGAGCTTAGAGTTCACATAATACTGGTTATGCAGCAGGAATATTCATTACATTGTCCTGACTTTTGTTTTTAATGAAGACCTCTCATCACAAAAGCTCAGCATTTATAATTTTCCAGTGGTCATCAGTATTTACAAGTAGAAATCCAGTTCTTAGGAAAACATTTTAAAGCAGTATCTATATTTACAGTATTTTATTGCAGATATGACTTCACTGTAATATATGCCATTGGCTGCCATTCTGGACTTTATAAACACTTTTATATGCTATCCTTTGCCAAAATTCTCAGCTGACCCTTATGCCAATCCATTTCAGATCCATTAAAGATGTGTGCCTAGTAGAGAAAATTGAGTGGAAAAATAAACGTTCTGCAGAGATGTTCTGCTTTTCCTGAGTTTTTCCATTTTGTGATATGCTCATATTTAATAAATTCTGCCTCACTGAAATCAGGGAAGAAATAAATTTATCTCAACCATAATGCTAAGTAATTTATTGGTGAGGAAGAAGCAGGTTTCAGACTGAGAATTTTGTGTGCACACTGTATATACTTCCCCTAGTGATGATGGTACCACCTACCGCAATAAGCATGGGAAGACCTGGCTGAACTTTCCCATCCTAAAGACTGATAGGAGAAAATATGTTGGATTGCAGTTTTCTTTGGCAGTGCCTCTTGTTCTTATTCTTGTTAACAAAGTTCCTGTTAAGGAGTACAAGAAGAGAGAAGTAGCAAAGTGACCCATATTGTAAAGGAGGAGGACGAAAAAAATGGAGGTGAGTATGAGAGTCTCCAGGACTATGTGAAAACCTAGAATCTTTGGCCCAGAGCCTTCTCATCCTTGGAAGTACCATTACATCCACCCTCTCCTCCTCCCATCTTGAAGCTCCAACACTGGAAAAGTACAGGGTGAAGAAGATTTCAGAAAAAAATTAAGATTTTTTTTCTTCAAGGTTGGAGCATCAACTCTCCCTGCAGTGGGACAATCTAGCTATCTTATTCCTGAAGCATCTTCTCAGGAACAATTATAAGTAAAACCGTGGAAATATTAATTTTAAAATAAAAAAATTAACCTTGGTTTATATGCCCAAACTTCACACTTCCCCTGAAGTCGGATTGATGTAATTTCATACAAAAAACTAACTGCAAATACTTCAGTAGAGATTACACCTAGGAGTTTGAAAATAGCATTTCAATCTTATTGGAATTTTTATGTGTTTGGAAGGCCATGTGCAAGGGAAGAAATAAGAAACTGCAACACTTTATGTGGGTTTTAAAATTTATTTAGTACAATTTTCAGTACAATTTTAAACAATATAATTGAATATGGACTCAGAAAAAACTATTTATGTTTGTACTTTCTTCTGGCCTTTAAATTAATGAATCGCTTTTTTTCATTACTTTTTCAGAGTAAAATTAATAACTTTAGGAAAATGGATCGTAATAGTTGCAAAAAGGAACAAGGTTTTCAGCAACAGTTTGAGAAGTAAATTGATACAGTATTTAAAACATCTACATGGAAAAATGAGAAACTGCAAGAATGATAAAATCTACTTTGATCAAAGTCTATGAAATATAGTGATTGTTTAATCTAGGACATTTGAAAATCAAGAGTGGTATTACCTAATTTTCAAAAATTGCTTCCAGAATATTGCTAGTAGACAAAATAGTTTTCGGATTTTTGTTTAAAAAAAATGCCAGAAATTTTTTCTCTAAATATGCTGTAAAATTTTGGGCACTTTTTCATATGTTTGTTGCCCTGGTAGACAAGATAACCCCTACTCCCAAAAAACCCTTTATATTCAGCCAATATTCCCAATATCTAAACAAGCAAGTTACAATGTATTTATTTATTCATCATTTTTATATAGCAACCCAGCTCTGGTGTTTTACAATGTGTAGAATTTATGCTTTATGATGTGTCATGATCAGAATAAAGTCTAAAACTGTGATGGATACAACCAATTTGCTTTAGTCCAGTAGGATGCACTTTAATTTAACTTAATTGGATCTAATCAAAATGTTCCATGTTGATTAATGAATACTTAGTAAGATTGGTCTATTTGTTGTTAGCAACCCCCAAAATGTTTCCTTGTGATAGACTTTGACTATGTACCAGCAGAATACATCACTTGCTATGCTTAAGAAAATATGCTTTAGCCTGCTGTCTCATTTGGCATTTTAAACATCTTTCACAATCTAACTTAGGGCAGTGACATTTTCAAATGAGAACTTTCAGAGTGGAAGTATAACATGGAATCCAATGTGGTATCGGTCAGTTTAAAGAGTTTCAATAAAAACTAGAGGAATATTTGTGATTACAGTGGCTAATGTAATATTTCATTATAGTAGGTAGCATCTACCATCAGTCTATTTGCTTTATATGGCTGCTCATCTCCTTGTAATGACTAACACTTAATACAAACATAATATAACATCGCATGACAGTCACACCCATTTTGATATCATTAATTGACCTTATTAAGAGATACTTTTAATATTTTGTAAAAGTATTTCATCATTTTCCTTTCTTTCTTTCTTTCTTTCTTTCTTTTCTTTTCTACAACTAGAAGTTGTATTATCCATGGCATTCGGGATGAGTAGCCAACCACATTCTAGTGTGCTACTACTGCAAGTAGAAATAAAACTAAAAGACATTGCAAGGGAGGGAAGATTTGCTTGCATACCAGAATTTTGGTTGCTAAGTGGGTCATCACATTACTGATTTTATGACCATTTTATTAAAGACGTTAAGGAAATAACATGTTCATTAAGTGAATCATGTAATTATTAAATCTGACTTCCCCAATTGGCTTTGCTTGATAGAAGCCGAGTGAGGCTGTCCTAATTTTGAACCATCATTACCAACAGTCCAAGTTATAAGTCAAGGACTACCCATAATTATTAAATGGATGCTATTCCTAAAAACATCTGAGAAATTTTTTCTACCCTAACTAAATGCTGCCCTAACTACTAATGCATTTCAGAATATTGGCAAATGGCACATTTGGGATGGAAGAGCATAAGCAATTTTTTATTACTCATGAGGAACATTTCTCAAAGCAAAATAAGCCAAATATGTCATGCTTGCACCTGCAATGTGGAATTGTTTTTCATCTAAGCTGCCTGAAATGTTCTTTGTCCCATTAACTTATTTCTTTTGCTGGCCATTAGCTATACTTCAGACTTAGCACATTAGAGATTAATTTTCTTTTGAAACCTTTGTTTATGCAAATAATCTAAATAGGATTCAGTTGGCAAAACACCAAAAACAGGTGATGAATAAAGGGAGAAAATAAATATCTGATTTATTTATCTAAAACCTAGCATTTAAGATGAATCCATCGTGCCAAAAGAAAAATAAGAGAAAAAACTAATTTGCCTTCTATACCATTTTTCAGTAAGTCTCTCACAGTAAATTTTTTGAGGGGCAGGAGTTGGGAAAAATCTAGTGTTCCTCTGAGATAAATGTGCAGATGATGTCACTGGAAGCAACTGAACTCTGCAATCCAATACAGTTGTTGTTCTCAATTTACAACCATTCAGAGTTACAACACCACTGAAAGAAGGGACTTATGACCATTTTTCATACTTACGACCATTGCAGCATCCTATGGGATTTACATTTGGATATTTGACAGCTGACTCACATTTATGACAGTTGCAGTGCCTGGCGGTCATGTGAGCAACCTTCTGACACACAAAGTCAGTGGAGAAACCAGCTTCACTTTATTAGTAGTAGTAGTAGTAGTATTAATTTAACAACTGCAGTGATTCACTTAACAAATGTGGCAAGAAAAGTCGTAAAATGGAAAAACCTCAACAAATTTCTCACTTAGCAACATAAATTTTGTGGTCAATTGTGGTCATAAGTTGAGGACTATCTGTATTTGGAAAGATCTTGCTATACATTAATACATCCTATTAGAAGTGCTCACTTTTGGTCTCTATCATGTACCTCATTCATTTTATTGAATTTTTACCTCACTGAACTTCCATTAACTCTCAGAAAAGATTTGTGGTTCTTGACAATATATTATTTTACTGAAGTATTACATTTATATTCTATCTCTCCTTAAATGTACAGATGGCATGCCAGGTTCTTCACAAGTGCATAGACTTAGAAGAGACTATGAGGCCCTTACTTTGTGCAGAAATGCAGATTAACGCCTCCCACATTGATAGCTGACTGGTGTATGCTTGAACAAAATAGAGGAGACAAATACCAAACAAATACACACACAAACACACACACACACACACACACACACTGCTCATCTCTGACAATCAATCCACTATCAGACTTTTCTCACCATTTTTTCTACAATTCAGTCAGAAACCATTGTATTTTACTGATTGTGGACCATCAAGTCGGTGTCAACTTTTAGTGATCACATAGTTTTTCTCCATGATGGTGTGTTACTTAACCTTTGAATATACTCATACAAACAAAATCCTAAAGAAATATAAAAAAATTATATTAAATTAAGTCCTTTCTTTTAGTATTGAAGCCTCAGTCAAATTCAGTTCTTTCTGCTCCCCCACTGCGTTTAACTTTTTTTTTTAAAGAGCAATAAAAGCTTATCACAAATTTCCTCCTTATCTTTTAACCTCCCTGGGGATGTTGTGGTTTATTAGTCCATCGGCATTTCAGCCAGCACATAGACTGAACTCCTGATCACGTGCTTCCAAGTTAAATGTATTTAAAATATGTGATCATGTTCAAATTCTGTTAAGGTTAGTCCAGGAAACATTGGTACATATTTTCAGATACATTTGCCTAGAATTAGTCACTGTTTCCTCCCTCCTTGTCTCTTAAAAGCATTCTTAGTTTCTGTTATATTTAGGATAATATTCTAAACCATTATCCCAAGTTTATGCACTCTGGTTCCTTCCAGACATCTTGGACCACAGTTCCTTTATCTTTTTCTTATTGGACATGCTAGCTGCAGCTAATAGACATTGAAGTCCAAAACATCTGGATAGCAGTATATCATCTATTGCTACATGCAATTTTGGGGTGTGGCAGTGCTGTTACACATGAATGCAGCTACATGAAAAAAAAATGCACATCATGAGTATTGGCAAAAATGCAATTTAAAAGTGGGGAATTTCCATTCATGACTTTAGAGCAATGCTCAAACAAAAAACAGGCGTAGGCGTGGGTTGGTTGGATGATCATGAATTTTTTTTCTAATTCTTATTGGTGACATAATTTTTATTTATGAAATTCCCATATTTGAATGTTGTCAGAAATTGATATATTGTTGTTCTTACCAATACACTAAGGCACCATTAAAGTGTTATTCTGTTTGATTGCAACAAGATGTTCAGTCATCCAAGATGAAAATCACTCTTGGATAGTTCTCCATTAAAAACCATTGTAAAAAACAGTGCTATCAGCGAGGAGCATGGGGAGGAATGATGAATCACAGAGCTGGATATGCTTTTAACTATCACAGATAGAGCAATTTCTAGGAGCACATTTTCACCATATGCACTAATCCTCACACTTTGCCTTGCCCTAACAAAATGATAACATAATACGGTTGAGAACAAATATTGTAACAATTCTAAGAATACATCAGGAAGAGAATTTTATTCCAGCTGCTATCAGATCATTTGTTTTGAATTCAGTCACACATTTACTGTATAGAGTACAATTTGGCTCTTATTCCAACTTTGGATCCTTTGAAAAAGCACAATTGGACTTTTTAAAAAAAAAATCCAAAAATTGGTAGAAATGCAACAATCAGGCCTGGTTGTTGTTCTTGTTGTTGTTTCCTCCCATTGTGGTGACAAATTTTAAAGCCACAAATTCTGGAAGACTAGTCAAATAAATAAAAAAATAAACAAATCTTAATGATTGAATTTTCTTTTATTTTCTATTAACTATTTTTTGCAAAATATTACTAAAACATTATATTGCTCCAACTATAAGTTGGTTTTAGTGTAGTAATAGCCAACAGGATATGCAACACTTATTAATGGAAATCACACATTACCTCTGCTTTAGAGAATGACGGACTATGTTATGGGAGTAACATCAATTTCAGAAATAAGTTTGTCTGCTAGGGAATTTAATTTACTTTATAAATAATTTGTGGGGCACAATTCCCCACACTGATTTGTATCGCTTTTGAATTTGCTAGTTTTGCATAACATTTTAAATATAATATTTTATCTGTTTTTCATAAGGATGGATCTTCTAAAATTGATAGATGTGGATGTGGTAGACAATTCTTACTACTTTGGTTACTTCTATTAAAATTGATTGTTGGCTCAGTTCTATTAACAGTTAAGACTATTTTATATATAGCCTTCACTTAATTTTATTTTGAATACCCTTACTCAAATATTTAATTCTTTCTCATTTATTCTTTTTTTCACATGTTTGTCCGTTAAATATATATTAAAAATAAAGAAGAAAAAGTAGAATATTTTTAAAATACTTCTGATTGCTATATTTACAGTTATCTCTAATGAGGTTTTAAGACTAGTTGCTCAATTGCCAAGAATCAAAGCCAATGTTTGGTTAGTTACTCTATTTGCCTGGATAAAGATGAACTTAGATCCAACTGGGATGTTTCCATACATCTTGGTAATTATATGTCAGAGATAGAAAAACAGTATAAATAAATTGCTTTCATTCTGTCTCTTATCAAGTACGTATTCCTTTAGGATTAGAAAATGCTAACATTCCTATCATACAGCAGATTTGGAACATGGAATCTCAAAATAATTTACATCAAATTTCAAAGACATATCAGGCTTTCAGAGAATCTTGTAAGAGTTTCAAGCAGTTTACTTGTGCTCGCTTAATTGTCTCAAGTATTGATAGGCATTTTCTAGAGCCTGCATGAATGTGATCTCTTGGCGTTTCTGTGTGAATCAGGTAATTGAGTCAATTGTTCATGTCCTTTTACAATGTGAATTTAGTCTAACTAAATTAACTAACCCAGTTGAGTTTTT
Source organism: Boaedon fuliginosus (assembly GCA_027560395.1). Lineage (NCBI taxonomy): Eukaryota > Metazoa > Chordata > Lepidosauria > Squamata > Lamprophiidae > Boaedon > Boaedon fuliginosus. The sequence continues at coordinate 123,674 of JANHGC010000224.1, read as the reverse complement.
ATCTCTTATGCTGGGAGGGGGGGATAAATTACCCCCCTCAGAACGGGTCCGCAACTTGGGGATCCTCTTAGATCCACAGCATCAATTGGATCACCATCTTGCTTCTGTGGCTAAGGGGGCCTATGCGCAGGTTCGCCTGCTCCGCCAGTTGCGCCCCTTCCTGGACCGGGCGGCCTTTCTCATGGTCTCTCATGCCCTTGTCACCTCTCGTTTAGACTACTGTAATGCGCTCTACATGGGGCTGCCCTTAAAGAGCACTCAGAGACTTCAGCTGGTACAGAATGCGGCCACGCGAGTGATCAAGGGTGTACCCTGGTGCACCCGTATAACACCGACCCTCCGTGAGCTGCACTGGGAAGGTCCAGCAGCAGCGGAGGCTCCACACGACGACGCGGCGGTTCCGAAGGCCGCTCCCGAAGCGGCTCCCATGGCGGCTCCAAGCGGCGAAATTGTCCCTCGGTGAGTCTTTCCTCTTCCTCCTCGGGGTCTTCTAGGGGCTCTCCTGCCCATCCCAGGTCCAGGGGGGAGGCCCAGGCCCAAGTCCGAAGGCCCAAGTCCAAGGGGCCTTCCCGGGAGGGAGCTCACCAAGAGAGGTCCTGCCTCTCCGAAAGCCAGCCGAGAATGAGTTCCGCGCAGGCGCGATTGCTACAAAAGCCCGAGCACGCGCAGTTGACTACCTGTCAAAATCAGCTGGGGAAGCTTTCGGCGGAAACTTCAAAAACCGGCATCCCAAGGCCTTTTACCCTGTTGACAAGAGAAAAAGAGTTTAAAATGGAT
>JANHGC010000224.1:41621-56760 GCA_027560395.1 Boaedon fuliginosus | reverse complement strand
CTCTGACAGAACAGCTGTGCGGCGGATATCTGCGGATATACTCTGTGCAGCTGTTCTGTCAGAGTGCTTGCAGAACCGCACCAAGATTTCTCAGTTGATCGCGCGCAGCGCACGTTTGACAGCCGTTCAGAAAGCGTAACCCACGAAGCAGGTAACCAGCGAACCGGTAGGAACCCACCGCTGCCTTAATGGCCCATTAGCAAAGGTGGGGGGAGCTGAGTTTCTGCCTGAGTTGCTACTTCTCTTTTGGGGGAAATATTCTGCCTTTTTAGTGTATCCCAAAATATTTCACTTCTCTAGGAGAAGTATAAATTAATAAGTAATAATTAATAAATTAATAATTAATAATTTCTGTGCCTTTAGGTTTCCAAAAAAAATTTGATCCCATGAATAAGGAGGAAAATGAAATTGAAAAAGAGTCAGAGAGATTCAAGCCATTGTGGGTACTGGTATGTTTTATTATAAAAGAATTAAACAAAGCTGATGTATAACAATTAGCACTGCTTAACAAATCTGCAAAAATTGCTTATTAATGTTTATTATTTACAACTGATTGAATTAAATATGGTTGCTTATTCATAATTAGAAAAGGTGCATACTATTCCAAATGGAGTGATAAATCTTGTTCTTTCATCTTGATAGAAGTTGCACAATACTAAAACATAAAATATGTCTTCTAACTATTCTCTGCTATATAGAATTTGTATGTGAAATATCATTATATGCTGAGACTCTAGAAAGAGTGCAGAGAAGAGCAACAAAGATAATTAGGGAACTGGGGGCTAAAACATACGACGAACAGTTACAGGTACTGGGACAGTGCGGGAGAGTGTGGCAAGCTACTGGATATGGCCAGTCTAGTGAAGAGAAGGACCAGGGGAGACATGATAGCAGTGTTCCAATACTTGAGGTGCTGCCACAGAGAGGAAGGGATCAACCTATTTTCCAAAGCACCTGAAGGCCAGATAAGGAATAAGGGATGAAAACTGATCCAGGAGAGATTCAACCAAGAAATAAGGAGAAATTTTCTGACAGTGAGTATAATCAACCAATGGAACAGCTTGCCTTCGGAAGTTGTGGGAGCTTCATCACTGGAAGCTTTCAAGAAGAGACTGGACTGCCATCTGTCAGAAATGGTGTAGGATGGAGGATTGGACTTGATGACCTACAAGGTCAATTCCAACTCTGTTATTGTGTTAATACAACAAAGGATACTTTAAACTTTCCATTGCAAGCCTAGGATAGGAATAAGCAATGCAGGATCTTCTTGAGTTTTAGACTAGCTCCCATCTATGAACTATGAACAGCCTAGTGCACACATAGAGAGAAAAGTTCCCTGAGGATGGACTCCAGCATCAATCCTAAGGCTTCGAAGACTAAATCTTTTGATGACTGACTCATATTGGATCCTGTAGTTCCCATCTGCTCTAGCCAAAATAACCAGTGCTGGAAACAGTAGGGTGTGCAGTCTAAGATGCTTGAAAGACACAAAGTTCTCTATCCTTAACTTTCGTATTCACCAACCAACTCATCTGTTCAAAGTCAGGATAGCTGGTTACAAGTCATTTGTGCTAGCTGTTCCTTTTAAAGTTGGATTATTGGATTATGGTAGCAGTGATTTATGTAGCAGGGGAATGAGAATCTATCCTTCTGGACCCCTGATCCAGCAAGCCAGGCCAGGCCAGGCCACCTATGGAGCATCATGCAATGCAAGCATTACTGCATCTTCTGATTTGAACAGTGTCTGCTTTTCCCTTTTACAACCAGCATTATTATATGGGTGACAGATCATTCTCCATAGTTCTCTAATGCACAAATGGTTGTTTGTGTGTGTGCATGGAAAGCAATTCTCCCAGATAAGACAGCTTTTCTTAGTGCAACTGGTAAAAGGGATGATTATTGTTGTTATTATAACTAAGAGGTACAATTTTAGTTAACTGAACATTATATCCTTGTCAGTCCATTTGAAATGATTTGGCGAGGAGAGTAGGAGTTAGAAAAACAAGCTGCTTTGATGACTTTGCAGTCACACTTAGCAGCAGATTAAACACTGGGATTCTTTTTATAGTTACAGCACAAATGAAATGGGCTCACTTGGTAAACAATCTGTCTGCACACTCAAGGGTGTGGTAGATATTTACTATCCATATCATAACTTGTTAGTGCCTGTTGGACAGCAGCTCAAAAGACTAGTTTGCACTGCCTTGGATTAGAGTAGCAAAAGTCTAGCCTTGGTGTAAACACTTTCCTTTACTACACAATAACCATCCTATGTCATGTGCCTTAGCTGTTTCCTTGTATTGCTGTTCCTATTAAATGCTTCACTTTATCTATCTCAAGTTATCATATTAGCCACTTCACCACTGAGGATAGCCATTGCTGCAATCTCGCATGTCAGCTCCTTCTGGTGAACCCAAAATTTGGAATGCTGTTGAACTATCACTATATAACATGAAATGGGATTTATCAAAGCTAAGCATCTGTTCTGGTGCCATGGAACATGTGAAGAATTCAAATTAAAGAATGCCTTGATCATGTGCTGAGAACATGGCATTATTTTTGGGTTAGACAACACTGTGACAGAAGATATCAGCATGATTAAAACCATACCTTTGGGACTTCTAAAGCTGTGTTCCATCTGACTTAATTTTTCAAATATCCTTCTAATTAAATAAACGTAAAGCATGACACAAAAGCAAAATGCTAGATTTATCACTCAGGAACAAGGCAAAAGTAAGATTGTGTGGAGCATCTCTAGGAGGCAATGCAAAGCAACCTCACTGGTTCCCTTTCTGAACTGGGCAAGCCCTGGTATTTTGTCATAACTTACAATTTCAGATGGGTTCATGGCCCCCTAAATAGCATTATTTACCACCACAATAACAGCAATATGGAAATAACATCATGACAGGAACAGGTTCTTCCTGGTTCGCTGTCCATGTTTAGGGATTTCCTGAATGTGTCTGACTGGCCACTGTTGAAACAGAAGGCTGATTAAGATGACCTGTTTGGCTAGATTTAGCAGGGATGTTCTTGTGTTCTTTTTAAGCAAAAGAATCAACCACTCTAGAAGAACTTCAAAGGACATGTAACTGTCCATTAGACACATTCCCCCAATGAGTTTAACTCAACAATATGTAGAGGATTATCTCATTTTATCTTCATTACAATCTCTCAAAGAAGCTTAGAGATGGCTACTTTTCCAAAGACCACCAAAAAGGCTTCCTGGGATTCGAGTAATTGCATGTATGAAGTCTTCCTATTTACAAACCCACAGTATCACTCACCTTTCCCCTTCTATGATCTGCAGATTGGTATTCTAGTTCATTCTTTTTTCTGAAAAGTACTAAACTAAACGGTTTACAATTTAATTTGAACTGCATACATGAAACTTAAGTAAGCTCTTATAAACGCCTCCTTGAGAGAGGGGTTCTTCCCACCTGCCTTGAAGGAGGCAGTGGTGAGACCCCTCCTCAAGAAACCTGCCTTGGACCCAGCTGAATTAAAGAACTTTTGTCCAGTCTCCAACCTTTCCTTCTTAGGGAAGGTTGTTGAGACGGTGGTGGCACTACAGCTCCGTGATTCCTTGGAAGAAGGGGATTATCTGGACCTCTTTCAGTCTGATTCCAGGCCTGGGCACAGCACTGAGACGGCATTGGTCGCGTTGGTCGATGACCTCTGGCGAGTCTGGGATAGTGGTCACTCCTCTGTTCTGGTGCTTCTTGACCTCTCGGCGGCATTTGATACCATCAACCATGGTATCCTTATGCAGCAGCTCGGGGGGTTGGGAGTGGGAGGCACTGTGCTTCAGGGGTTCTCCTTCTACCTCTTGGACCCTGTGCAGTGTTGGTAGGATGGCCCAAGGGCCCTGGTGTGTGGGGTGCCTCAAGGTTTGGTCCTCTTGCCACTCCTATTCAACAGTTATATAAAACCACTGGGTGAGATCATTCAAGGGTTCAGGGTGCAATATCATCAGTACCTGGATAATACTCAACTGTTCATTTCCACCCTGAACCAACCCAACAATGCCGCGGAAGTGATCTCCCAGTGCCTGAGGGCTGTGGGGGTCTGGATGGGGACCAACAGGCTCATACTCAACCCTGACAAGACTGAGTGACTCTGGGTCCCTACTTGTTGGACCATCCAACATCTGCCATCATTGGAAATAGGGGGGAGGTGTCGACCCCCTCTGAGAGGGTTTTCAATTTGGGTGTCCTTCTGGATCCACAGCTAAAATTAGAAGAACATCTGTAAGCTGTAGCCAGAGGGACCTTTGCCCAGGTTCACCTGGTGCACCAATTGCAGCCCTTTTTGGACCAAGAAGCATTACTCATAGTCACTCATGCCCTTATCACCTCATGGTTCAACTACTGCAATGCGCTCTACTTGGAGCTGCCCTTGAAAAGCATTTGGAAGCTTCAACTGGTCCAGAATGCAGCTGCACAAGCATGACGGGTGCCCCACGATACACCCATGTCACACCACTCTTGTGCACCTTGCACTGGCTCTCAGCAGGCTTCCGAGTTCAATTCAAGGTGCTGATCATTACCTTTAAAGCCCTACATGGCATTGAACTGGGTTACAGTGCAGCTGAAATTAGGACCATCCCCACCTTACTGGCCTTCTGTAAAGCTGTCAAGACCTGGCTTTGGCGGAAGGCCTGGAATTAATGTACCCTTCCCCTTGGATGAATGTTGGTTGTGAGATTGTGTTTAGAAATGTTTTAAATTGTATATTATTGTTTTTATTGTTGTAAGCCGCCTCGAGTTCCTCTTGATCGGGGAAATGAGGCGGGGTATAAATCCAAATCAATCAATCAATCAATAAAAAATAAATAAATGTATCTTGAGGCAGTCTATACCTGCAGAGCCAGAGGGGGTGTGCTGGAACCTGCGAAGAGGGCCGAGGAGGCAGGAATGGACAGAATGGGTGTTGAATCCATTTTGGGATCTCCCACCTATGCTTTGTGACCATGGTTCTGACACTGGTCTCCAGTCATCGCTGTGTACTTGTGTCGAGTAACCAAAGCTGCTGGGCCTTTGTTTTCACATCGGTCTTGCCTCCTGGACTCCTCTGTGTTTTCCTTCCAGCGTGCTTTTGGAGGTCAAGAGGAAAGGGAGCAAAAATGCCCAGAGATTTCAAGATGGCTGATGTCTGATGGCAGTCCCCACGCGTGCAGTGAATGACATGAAACTCCAGAAGGTCCCAGGATGTATCGACATAGGAAAGCAGCCTCACCTCAGAGGATCTGCCAGCAGCCTCCAGAAAGCCAGGTCTTGCATTGGGTTTCCTCGGGTGGTGGATGTTCTTCCTAGGTTTTATGGTGGCTTCTTTCAAGGATGAGGTCCACCAGGGTGGTCCTTCTCTTCAGGAATGGGAAGCTCGAACTCCCTCTTGCAGGTGGAATCCCAAATAATGTTCATGGTGGGTTTTTTCATCCAGGACCTATGGTGGAGGAATCATGGCTCTCAATGAATCTTGGATCCATTGAGGAAGTCTCCATTTGCGCTGCCTGGTCTGACAGCTCATGTGGTACTCCAGGTGAACGTTTGCATCTTGACTTAAAAAGTACTGGTGAGGGACCAGGTCTCTGATCATAGGCTGTGGCACATGGACCACCCGACCTGCTTTCCTTCCATCTTCAAATCTCTCCAGAGCCAGACCTGTTAAGGAATTTTTCTGAGGCTTGGGTGGGACAGGTGCAAACTCCTGCAGAGATTTCTGCATGAGAGTCGGTAATCCCCACTCCTGCTGGATCCTTTTGTGCTGTATGTGCAATCCCATAAACTCCAAGTCTTCCAGTTTAAGGAACATCAGGGTGGTCCCTCTGCCAGGTGTCACTTTCTGAATCTCTTTTCCAGACCTCGAGATTTTGCTTTGGGACATTTCTCCTAGGAGAAGATCAGCTTGAGGGAGAGGCCTCTTGACTGTAATTACACAGTGTACGTTTTTCTACTTTGTGCCGTTGCTTTGTAGACATCTGGAAGAGTCAGTTGTAGGCATGCTGTGGGGTTTCAGCTTGACCACGATTGCCCTCAACTTGAAAGGAGGAAGCAGGGGGTAGAAACATTTTCAATGATTTCTGGACACGCTTGTGAAGACCCATTGATGGGCTGCCGTTCGGGTCTTCATGTGAGCCTCCAGATGCTTCTGTGTCGCAAGATCCAAGAAGAACAAGCTCTTGGTTATTTTAACTGTCACTTTTAACGCACCCAGTGAGCTGGGGGTGACAATGCCAAGTCCCTCCAAGAGCTGTTCTGGTTCTAAAGAGGGTGCAGCAAAGCCGTGAAGAGACTTTTGAACTATGGATGATAAGCCCCATTCATGCTGTAGCTTCTTGCACCGGACATGCATCTCCAGGAGGTCCAGAATATCTGTTTGGACAAAACATGGGCCTTTCCTTCTCAATGTTTTTGTCCTGGAGCCCATTGCACCCCATGTTTGACTTTCCTGCCCAGTGTTCTTCTCCCCAGTCTGTCTCCTGAGCTTGGACATCTCTAGTGGCAGGCTTCCTGCCACAAATTGCCAAACATCTTGCTCAAGGATTTAGTGTAGATACTGGGAAGGCCCCAAAGATGCATTAAAAGCTTGTGTTTAATGTTCAAGTTACTCTTTTCCACAATGTCCTGTTCCACAAAATACAAGCCAGATGTCTTGGGTTTGATTTCCGAGGACACAGAGGAACGTTCAGGAAGAAAAGCATGTTTGATGGGGCCAGAAAACTTCTCATATCCTGTTATCTGGAAATTAATCTCCAGAGATTTTTTTCTTGAGGTTGGTCACCAGGGTAGATCTAAGGAAATCTTCCAGACATCCTTTGTTCTTTGGGAGGAGAGCATTGGTGTCTTCCCGCCTCGCACTGTCGGTCTGAGTTTCTCTAAGGCCAAGCTTGGCTTGAGGTTTCTCCTCCGGAACTAGTGCGTGAAAAAACTTTATGCCCTCTGGAACAAAGCCAACGGGTCTGACACGGGTCGAAGTCATGCTGGAGGTCCAGAGGCAGGACTCCTGCTCTTCCTTCATGGAGGTGGCGGTGGAGAATTGGCTTTCCTGGCAGGGCCTGAGGGAAAGCAGGAACCCGGGCTTGGCGCAGCAACCACCATCTGCACGCTGCCGATAAATCAGCTGCCGGCCTTCCTGAGCGACCTGCCTGCACACCTGGCAGGCCAGTTCCTGGCAGAGCAGTTGGTTAAGGCGCCAGTAGGGCGTCCAATGGGCAGTGTCCTCAGTGGTCCCTGCAGAGGAGGAGGAGGAGAAGAATCGGTCCAACCATTGGACCTCTTTGAAGGGCTTCTTTTGCCCATCCCATTTAAATGTAAAATGGCGAAGGGGTGCAAGGGGCACTATGGGACGCAACTTAGAGCCAAGGAAAAATTTCCTGACGGTGAGAACAACAAACCTGGGGGACAAGTGATGGGTGCTTCGACACTGGAGGGTTTCAAGAAGAGACTGGACAGTCACTTGACTGAAAGGGTAGAGGGTCTCCTGCTTGAGCAGGGGGTTAGACTAGAGGACCTCCACGGTACCTTTGGACTGTTGTTTGTTTGAAATGCTTGGTTGAAGAGGGTGTCTTGCAAGCTATTTCTCTGAGGGCAAGGAGTGAATGTTTCTGCTGAATCATAGAATCCTGGGGTTGGAAGGGACCTGGGAAGTCATCTAGTCTAACCCCTTGCCCCTGGAGACCTTATTCCATCCCAGACCAATGGCTGTCCCATCCTCTCTTCAAAACATCCGGTGATAGGAGCAGCCATGATGCTGAGCGGAGAATCCTCCCATCGATTCCATGGAGTCCTCAATGTATGTTGACCAGAGAGCCCCAGTGTTTCTGTGGCTGAGCGAGACATTTGCTTGGTGAGGGTTTTTTTGCCCCCATTTTAAGACCTTTTTTCCCATGCTTGTTAAGTGAATCCCTGTCATGGATAACTTAGTCCGCTGGTCGCTAAGTGGATCTGGCTTCCTCTCTGACTTCCGTTAGTATGAAAGTCGCAAAAAGGGGATCGCGTGACATCCCCCCCCCCGGGACACGGCAGTGGTCATAACTACGAGTCATTGGCCAAGACTCTGAATTTGGATCACATGACACAAGGGAGGTGCTGCCACGGTCAGAAGTGTGGAAAACGCTACTAAGTTGGGGGTTTCGGGGCCATTGTAACTTTGAATGGTCACTAAGTGAACTGTTGCAAGTCAAGGATTAGCTGCAATCATTTTCATGGTCAGGAAATGCTGAGCTATTGGGCAAACTAGAAGGTGACTTGTCTGCAGTATAAGAAGGTGCCCCACCCCCACACCCAAGAATGAAATATTGGGGGAAATATTAAAGAGGCAGAATATTTTTCCCAAGTGAGAAAGGGAGAAAACATGTTCTTAAAGGCAGAAAGCAGCCTCAGTCTTCCTGCTCTAGGAAACAGCCTCCAGCAGACACCCAAAGTCTGGCCTGGATTTCTTAACAGGCACCAGGCTAAATACAGGGACCATAATGCCACACTGGGTACAAAGCCACCTGGATGGCCTTGGGCCAGCCATTTTGTCTCAGCCCTCGGAAGCAAGGAATGGTAAACCACTTCTGAAAAACCTTAGCAAGAAAATTGAGAGAGAGAAGATGATAGATAGATAGATAGATAGATAGATAGATAGACAGACAGACAGACAGACAGACAGACAGACAGACAGACAGACAGACAGATCTTCTTAGTCAATATTTCTACACAGAAAAACGCTATCTAGCCAAAGATATGTTAAGAAAAACTTTGTTAATATAAACAAAAGCCTAATACAATAGTACCTTGGTAAACAACTGCTTTTTTTTTACCTTGGTAAACAACTGCTTTGAACTTCATTTAATTTGGTACTCAATGCATTTTTAAATGAAAATGTTGTCCTGGTACTCATCTTATATTAGGTATTGGACACATAAGCTAGAACCTGTCAGTTTCAACTGCCTTATGACTCACTATGTTATTTCTTATGGGAAAAATTTGTTTAGTACTTTTAAGTATCATTTATTTGATACTTATCACACTTCCTGAAACCAATTAATGATGAGTGCCAAGATACCACTGTACTTTACTTGTATAAGATATAGTGACCAGATTTCAAAGCTCTTGCTCTTTATGTGCTTTTCTCTAGCCAGTGGACTAATGTTGCACTTTTGTTTTCCACTGTTTTGTGATCTGGGATTTAATTTGCTAAAATTTAACATTGTGGTCCAGTCTGAGTACATGAATATGAACATGAGGCTTTTGTATATGAACTGACTTTAAACTTTTGGAGCATTTTTTTAATCCCAACTTTGATAGAAACTGCATGACTAGGAAGATTAGCTAGGAAAGAAATCAGTTCCTTGTGCCTTTAATGGTTGGGAATTTCACCAGATGGAGCTTGTCATACTTCTGCACAATAAACATCCCTCTTGTGAACTACATTTAAAGATAAGGGAAACTTGTCTTCCTTTGCATCTGGATACTTTATGCCTTACTATTTATGTAAGAGGCAAAGTTATATAAAAACAATGTAGTGCAGGTAGCCAGACTCTAAAGATACACCATAATCACCCAGGATAAAATATGGTGGTTTGTAGTGATGAGGAAAAATACTAAGAAATAGGTTATAACCAAAAATGGAAAGGGGAAAGGAGGGCTCTTTCCAGGTGAACTCAAGTAAGATTGGAACTACTATTAGAAGCAACTCTGGTTTAGTTGTAGTTTGTGTTTTACATCTGTTATTCTTTTAACACTGATTTCATAGATATTTTTATTGTGTTTTTGTGAACTGTGAAGAACTATTAAGGGGACAGGCAACATTTCTTAATAAACAAATAAGTATTTTCTTTTAAATTTTTGTTGTTTTAAAAGTTGTTTTAAAAACTATTTAAAAATTTTAATAAGAGATAGGACAAACATTTGCCTGAAATGGTATGGGGTTTCCTGCCTGAGCAGATCTCCAAGGTCTCTTCCAATCTTATTATTCTGAATATTTTAATTGTTTAAGAATGCCATGCTATTTGAAGACCATTAAATATTTGTATCCAATTGTTCTTTCTTCCTTTCATTTTCTTGTGTAGATTGGGAATCCTGGTAAAAATAAAAAGGCTATCTTTATAGACTGTGGCTTCCATGCCAGAGAATGGATCTCACCTGCTTTTTGCCAGTGGTTTGTACGAGAGGTTGGTGACAAAATATCAGTGACAGAAATTATTGATTCAACTGAAAATGGAATTGAATGGGATCACAAAATTAAAGAAAAATTATGTACAATTCTCAACATATTATCATTGTTATTCCAAAGTTGCTGTCTTTCCTATAAAATAACACTCTACTTTGATATTTCATTTGATTTCCAGTTTGCATTTTGAAACTTGTTTTAATTGCCATGAAGAATGCATTGCAATAGCATAATTACACTGTGAACATGGCACTGGAGTTTGCAATTGCAAAAAAAATCCCGATTGCCCCCTTTGCAAAGTTTATTCTATTCACTATTAAGAGAAAATCTGTTGCAATTACACAAAGGGTTAGGATTAGAATAACAAATGGGGGGGGGGGCCTTGTAAAAAAATATCATTAGATTATAATTAAAATATAATGAACAGACTGTGCCATATGAAATGTATCTAACAATTAATGTACATTTCTAAAATAAGTTAAAAGAAACTGCACATTCTCCAGGGTGTGTTAAAACAGTTAAGCAGCAGCTTCTTCTATTCTTGATGTCCATAGCTGTTTTTTAATGTCACTATTTAGTATATTGGTTTCTTAGTTTTGTTTTGTTTTAAGGGTCTTAGTGCTGCCTAGGCATGCTGAAAATTTTGTGTTTCAATTCTGGTGATAGTCAGTACTGGAGTTTGCTTTTAGGGATATCTATTTCAGAAGACACAGACATACAAAATCTGATACTATCTTGGTAATCATGGTTCACAAAAGCCTAGCAACATGAGATCATTGTGGATTGGATTTCTCCTTTTCCTCACTTCTGCAGCCCTTTGAAACAACATCTGTGTAGAGAAACATATAGTCTTTATCTTTCTGAATCAATACCAGAGTTGACTATAGTTCTTTATGAAGGCACAGAAAAAGTTTCAGTTGTTAACTGTTGTCATACCCGCCTTTCTTTTAAGAGCTCAAGAATGGGGTACATAGCATTTTCTCTTCCAATTTTTCCCTACAACAACTCCCCTATAAAAAAGTTGCTTTAAGACACCATGAGTACAATTTCAACAGCTAAATTACCAGTAAATGGGTTTTCCTGGTTTATACCATTACCCTACATTCTTTTTTTTTTATGCTCGAAGTTGTAATATTTGGGGTTAATGACATGCAAATTGTATTAGAAAATCCTAACTCTTACCCAAACTTGCCCTTTTCTGTGCTTTGGCAATACTAGAGATTGTATCAGAAACTCATCCATTCCCAGGATCATTTTGGGATGTAATCTCTTGTGCCATTTCACAGAAATCAGTTGATCAGGAGAATTCTGTTGTGCTCTGAAAGAGTTCACTCTAACTTCCTTTTTCCACCATTTTAACTTTTTACATGACCTGCTAAAGCTACCCTCTTTTCATCCAATGAAGTACAGAATGTAACTAGGATCTAGAGCATTGACAGATTTGCTGTGATGGCAGGATATAAATTATTTTCTTGTCCTTTAAAATGTGGAGAAGCAGTTTGAAAAGTAAAAACCACATCATTGTTAATGTATTTGCTATTCAGATTCATCTTTTCTTATCCCTTCCAGTAATACAGCAGAGAGCAAAATTTTGCCTTATTTACAATATTAGTTATCAAATCTAATCAGAGACTCTGTTATTATCATCTATTACACATTTAATGTATTTATTGTCACATATATTTTGAATAATGGGGAAAGCTATACAATTAATTTCTAATATAATCACAGATATCATTATAACCAGTTATTTTTTATATATCTATTCAAATTTTTAATCCATAAATTAATATTGCAGATAGATAATTATAGAATACTAAAAGGCTTTCTTTATAGTCTTTCAGTGACATCCTAATTTATAAACAATATCAAATGTATGACTCTTTATGAATTTTCTCTCATGTCTATATTCATTTAGCAATTGGTATCCTCAGTAATACCAAATTAATTGGCAAGCAGATGAAATTTGAATGAGTGCTCTTGAATCATGCTGCTGTTCTTACTCCTCTCCATATTTTTCTTCATAATCTTATTCCTGTGCCAAAAACATGTAGTATTATTTGGTAACCATGCAAATGAAAATGACACAAGGTCAGTCATTTACAGTAGATTTATCCTCACCATCTCTGTGGTTTGTATGTAGGCTGTTCGGACCTATGGAAAAGAAACCATTATGACTCGGCTTCTGAACAACTTAGACTTCTATGTCTTGCCTGTCTTGAATATTGATGGTTATGTCTATTCTTGGACAAAGGTAAATAATACACAATCAGCAGGTCATATTTATTGCATCAATTATCTTTCAAAAGGTACATTCACGAATCTGTTCCATTTCAGAGTCGCATGTGGAGGAAGACTCGTTCTGTAAATGCTGGTACCTCATGCATTGGTACTGATCCCAACAGAAATTTTGATGCTGCATGGTGCTGTAAGTATTCTGTAATCTAAGAAGGCAAAACTATGCTCCAATCATATGTGGATTATGATGAATTCTTAGAGTTTAAAAATATCAACTCTAGTTGAGTTCCAAATTCTTAATGCAGTCCTACAAAAATAAACAATACTTGACAAACTGAATCTCCACACACAAGTTTTCAAAGAATATAAGATCAAATTCTTCTGTGGAAATATATTGAAATACTAAAATGTATTGTAGAGGGGTTTTAAACCTCTCTAAGAAGGAAGTGCTTTGTGGTTTGGAACTGAACCCTATTCAGTTTCTTCCACATGTCAGCAGAAGGCAAAAAAAATCTTCCTCTTTTCTGAGAACAACATATTAGACACCCCAATATATATAAAATAAAATAAAATATGAGTCTGTATAATCCCGTATATCAGGATTGAGGGCTCATCAGGACTGTGATTGACCTTGGGAGGGTAGGGCAGGTGTTGATGACTGGGTGGGTGTGGCTGACTCAGTGGGCATGTCCAATTAGCTGGGTGTGGCCAGCTTGACACCACTCTCCAAACTGCTGGCATGTTTCCTCTTCACACTGGATAGACCAGGGCGAAGCCACGCTGGGTTGATCTTTCTTCTTCGCATTGGATAGACAAGGCTGAAGCCATGCTGGCCTAATCTTTTCTCTTCACACAGGGTAGACTGAGCCAAAGCTACACTAGCCCAATCTTTCCTCTTCATATTGGGTAGACCAGGACAGACCCATGGGCTGGATCTGACTACATCATGTGCCAAATCCGGCCCGTGGGCCTTGAGTTTGACACCCCTGCTGTATACTATATACTTTAAATTAGTTGGGCTCCTCCCACATAAATAACAAATTTCTGGAAACTATTGAGCAAAGTAATTTTTGTCAGTTTCTACATGTCTGAAATTTTGTTCATGTGAAGCATGTTACACTGCAAAGCAAAATAAAATATTCACTCATGCATGTATTGACCCCAAAATAGTGTCCTAGGGTAAAGTCTTGTTAAATAATAAAGCTTTGCAAATATCTCAAGAGAGACCCTTCAAAAAGCACAGGAGAAGATACGAACTTCTGCTTTGGGAATTATAAAAACTGCTTCACGGTTATACTCATGTGAACAATGCTGGAAGCAGTTTCCAAAGTGGCCTTGAACCTGTAAAAAGACATCATTGCTTTAAAAGTTCAAAAAGTAGTACAATGGTACCTCGGTACTCATCATTAATTGATTCCCGGAGGCCCAATAACTACCAAAAATTATGGGTACCAAAGAACTTTTTCCCATAAGCAATAATGTAGTGAGTCACAAAGCAGCTAACACTGACAAGTTCTAGCTTGTGTGTTGAGTATCAAACAAATGATGTGTACTAGAACAATATTTTCATGTCAAAATGAGTTGAATACCAAATTCAATGAGATTCACAGCAGTTCAGTACCAAGGAATCATTGTACTATAGGTACTCCAATGCATTCCAATACATTGTCCTCAAAGCACTGATATAGCCTTATGAAATACTGCCTGGTAAAACATATACAGAATATTCCACAATGCTGTTCACTAACTGGCACACTCCAGAGTTGTTGCCATCTTCTTGCCTTACAACTTATAGAAATGTTAAACAGAAAGGAGGCCAAAATACAACCTGAGATTGATGTTTTTATGTGATCTTGACATCAAAGGGCACCAAGCTGATCAAATGCACATGATCTACTCTGGCAGGCTCCTATTTCCTCACACCTGACATTTCAAATTTTTTTAATTGGAAATGTTAAGGATCAAAGCCAGAGCTATATATACATCAAGATGTATTCTCATTGTTGAGCTATAAGGTCAGAGCAATGATGATAGGTAACATTAGACAACAATAAAATTGGCAGAATATAATTATTTCTCCTACTGTTGTATACATGGGAGATGGGATGTCTAACAAATACATAAAAGTTTTTGAAATTTTTAAATTTAAAAATGCTATACTAATGTTTCATCCTGTTATTAGCCAGTTCAATGATACTTGTTTAAAATCATTAGGAAGCCTGAAAGTTACAGTTTTTCTGCCTTTTAGACTATCATATCTAATTTTTTTCCTACCTCATTCAGCTGTTGGTGCTTCAACAAACCCCTGTAGTGAAACTTATTGTGGTAGTAGACCTGAATCCGAAAAGGAAACCAAAGCTTTGGCTGATTTCATTCGAAGAAACCGCTCAACTATCAAGGGTTACTTGACCATTCACTCTTACTCCCAGATGCTCCTTTATCCATACTCTTATACTTATAACCTAACACCAAACAATGTAAAACTGGTAAGTAGAATTCAGTGAGGATAAAGTTGAAAGTTGTATTAGTTGTGACCATCTATAGAGATTTTCAGTCATCCAGGTCACGGTTGTCCCAAGGGTGCTTTTTCAAGAGGCAGCTGGACTTTCTGGTTTTTCTTTGAAGGTGTTTTGCTTCTCATCCAAGAAGCTTTAGCTCTGACTGGATGTTGGAGAGCTGAAGAAGTTTCTTGGATAAGAAGCAAAATGTCTTCAAAGAAAACAAGGAAGTTCAGTTGCCTCTT
>JANHGC010000221.1:0-10135 GCA_027560395.1 Boaedon fuliginosus | reverse complement strand
AGGGGGAAGCCTGGGCCGGGGCCGCTTAGCTCGCGAGCCCCGCACCCAGCGCCATCGAGATCCAAGCCCCGCCCCCCGGCATGGACTAGTTTTGAAAAAGAAAAGGAAGGAGTGAAATATGGAGGCACTGAATGAGCTAAAAAGGCAAATGTATGAGATGTTTACTCAGCTAAAGGAGCTGCTTCATCAGGAGAGAAGTTGGAAAGTTTTACTGATTCAAAATGGCGATTTGTTATTGAAACGAGAGGAGGAGGCATTTAAAAGACTGGCCGAATTAAAAAGAAGACGGAAACATACTAGGAAGTTAAATCAACGACGAAGGCAGTGCAGGCTAAAGATGGGCAGTGTGAAATGGAGGCATCAACAAAGAAAAGAATGGAGATGAGCAACACATGATAGAGGATGGTGGGGGCGGCAGCTGGAATGGAGGAGGAGTCAGAAGGAAATTAAAGATGGAGATGGCAGGAGATTGATGAGAGAAGAACAGTGGATAATGTATGAGAAAATCCATGGAGAGCGGAGATGAAGAGGAGTGGGAGATGACATGCTACTACAAAAGAGGAAGATAAGAAAAATGCGTGCAAGAGACGATGGATAACGTAATGTTAAAAGAGTGTTAATTGGGGGATAGGGAGATGTTAGTGTAAAGGTTATAAAAATAAAGAGATCTAGAAGATGAAATAATGTTAAGATATATTGTTAGAGAGATAACTTAGATTGGGACGATATGGGACCAGAGAAATAATAAATGTAGCATTAAAGTGGTTTATATAGACCGTACTAGAGGGGAAAATATGTTTGGAGATAGAAGGCATGGAAATGTTGGGCTCAACAGTGGTCATAAGTGGAGGACTGCTGAATAGCAGCTCTGTTGCAGCATCCCTTTGACCATGTGATTGAAATTGATTCGAAATAAGGAGACACCAGGAAAACACCAGAAGTTAATGAAAACTTTGGACTGCGCTGAAATGGATAGGTTAACATTGCTCTTAAAAGATAAGGGGGAATCGGAATTTTATGAAAGCTGGAACCCATATTACACATGGCTACAGGGGGAAAAAAGGGAAGAATAAGAAAGGGAAAAGGGTGAGAGAAAGAGAGTGAGAGGAGGAAGAAAGGAGATAGGATGAGATCAGGGTTAGTGAGGATAGAAAGCCTTGGAAGGAATAAGCAGGAGGTTTAAGCGAATTGGAAACTGAAATTGTTCTCTTTGTGTTTTGTTTTTGTTTTATAAATGTTAGTGTTGTCATGTGTTAGTCTGTATTGTTTTTATGTTTTTTTAATTTGTAATATTTAATAAAGATATTTTTCAAAATAAATAAATAAATAAATAAATTTACTTAATAAATATACTTAATAAATTCCTATCGTGTAAAACTTGATGTCTACTGTTATGCCAGCCAATTGTTCCGATAATCCTTTCCCCCAATAACTGAAATATAAGCTCTTTATTTATACATGGAATGTTTTGAGTTAGGAATTTAATGTTGAAGTGTTAAAGAGATATATCTGTATAGCAGAGTAGAAGAAAACCCTCAGAACAAGAAAGGTTAATTTAATACCGCTTCTTTGTGTAAGTGCTTTACTGTAGAAAAACAGTAACCTACCATACAAAGCTGTCACGGTTATTACTGTGGTGTTTTCAAAACATTTAAGCTCCTAATTTGTGTAGTATAATGAGCAGGCACCCCTTAGGCAGATCATGTTTGATTTATCAAACTAACTTTTAAGCATCCAGTATTGACAGATTTCTGGAAACTCTAAGAGACTCCAAATAAATATTTACCACATCTACCAGGAAGCTTCTTTCACATTCCAAGTAATTTGTGGTTAATTCCCCACAGCAGCTCTATATAATAAAAAGAAAACTTGTGCCTTGGGTCCTTCCTTGTTTGTTTCCCACCTTTACTGTTTTTACAAGTAAGTCAAGGGGCAAACATACTGTATCTAACACACTTTCCTTCTCTTATTTTTCCCCACAACAAACAATCCTGTGAAATAGGTTGGGCTGAGAGGGAATGACTTGCCCAAAGTTACCCTGTTGGCTTCTAGGCTGAGACAGGACTAGAACTCATGCTCTGCTTTCTGGTGTGATGCCTTAACCACTGGACCAAACTGGGTCATCTTCAAATTGTAGAGAGAAAAGAGACAGCTGTTTGATAGACATCGGTTGATGCTAACCAGAACTTTGTACTTTTTCAGCTCTTGAGAACAGTTTCTTTATTATTTATGAAGTACCGAAGGAGCGATGAGATCCAGGTTGGTGTAACAGTTAAAGGCATTGGACTAAGAGTAGGTGTGTTCTAGTTCTTCCTTAAGCACAAAAGCTAGCTGAGCCAGTCAGTCTCTCTCAACCCTAGGAAGGAGGCACTGGCAAGGCAGTTCTGAAACGTATTTCAGAAAACTGCACAGGTATGTAGAGTCAAGAATGACATGAAAACCAAAGAAAAAAACACTTAAAAGATCTGACAATCTTAAAAGAATCCTACTTACGCAAGGCTGTAAACTAAATTGATAATATAAAATGAGTGGGAGGGTGATATAAAAGCATTAATGGTGAAAGGGAAAGAAAAGGTAGGAGAAAATTGTTAAGGAAAAAACAAAACCCTGGAGAGACTACCAGGGTACCCCTTCTCTGTTTATATTATAGGCAATAGGTATTAAGCTATCTGAAGAATCATTAACCTTCCAGTTTCTGGACAATTAAGATTCAACTGTATAAAAAAAGAAGCAGAAAAAGATGTGAGAATTAATCTTGCAAAGAGAAAAATGCATGATTTTTTTTCCCAATAAAAACAGGATTATGAATGGTTTTAAGGGAGAAATAAGCACCTGGGGGAAATGACGCTGTCTTTGCCAACTGCCTAAAGCAACCTGAACCATTCTGAACTAGAAAGCAATTTAAATTAGATGTGTTCTCTATTCTTCCTTTTGTCCTGTTAAGAATTATATTTACTACTCGCTTCCTGGAAAAAGTACTCAGAGTAAAAGTGCATTCGACAAAAGCGTTTAAGCCATTCTATTTGCTTGGAGCTTACCAGGCTGCCGATGTTGCGGATCTTCGAGGAATTCCAAATCACGCATCAGGTCATCTTCGTCCAGGTCACAGGAGCCCAAGTTATTCAGTACATCCTGTAATACGCCCAGAAAATAGGATATGTTAAGGAGGAGGAGGAGGATAAAAGATCAGGAGAAGCAGCACAGAAACAACACAATGGGTTTGCGGGAAGTAATGTGAATAAGGGAAGAATAGCTTCTACACCAGGCACCAAGCAAAGACATGAGGAATGTACAAAGGAATATTTTCAGCACTGTCCCATCAACATGTGTTAAGTCAAGATCTGTGGAATATTTAACAGGTTCCTCAGATGTGAGAACAACCCCACTAGAACAGAAAAAAAAAATCCATCTGGATTTACAGTGTTCTACCAGTGATAGTCAGTCAGGCCACTGATAAATTTATGTTTGGGGCTCCCAAGTTACACTGTTTTGATCCTTTAGAAAGGATCACATGAGTTGTAGAATCTAACCTTAATTCTGATCCAAAAATTTACCCTCTGGAAAAATAGGAATCGCTACACACCTCAATGGCTTATGGGTCGTACAACTATGATAAAGGAAGCACCATCTGTACAATTTGTTCTGGGTGAGAATGTTAGTGAAACAAATGTAAAAAAGATTCAATATTCATAATTTCAGTCAAAGCCAATGAAATGAAAAATATTCAGAGAAGAAGCAACTACAATTAATTTGACAGAAAGTATCCTGTATTCTTTATTACTGACCCTGGGGTCTGATAACCCAATCAGTGAAACTCAGAAGGCAGCATAAAATAAATTATGATCGTGTCACAGATTGTTTGTTCTTAGAATGTCTTCTAAACCAAACCACACAAATTTTAAAAGAAAATCTTACACAGAAGCTCCAGATGATGGGATATTATTTTGCACTACAAAACCTCCAGGATCTCAGAATATATATATACTGACAAAGGTATTTGATACGAGAATATGTAATGATTTGTATGAGACAATGGGATTATCTTGAATTACCTGCTCATAAACATCCTTTGAATGAGATAGGAATGATTAAATAAATATTAGACTGGAGAGGATATAAAAGAAGAATTCATATGAAGCCACCAAGGTGTCTAAATCTAAATCTAAAACTGGATTCCTTTTGTGTCTTGCATATTATTTTGACAATGCTCTTAAACAAATACCTCATAAGACTTGATGTAGAAATGTACTAATTATGCTAAATTAACTGTGTAATCTGTTAATGTGATTTTTGCTGTTTTAAGTTGTGATATAATTGCCTAAACAAATAGCATTTTTTCTGGCTCACAGAACTTAAATAACAGTATTACTGTGGTTTCTGAGATCAGTAAGGTTACTGGGAGAAGATATTTCAAAACTCTGAATATAGTAAAATGTTATTCTAAATGTAAACTGACTCCTAAACTGTGTATCTCAGTGAGTCTAAATATTAAGCTAAGTAACTTTAGACAGATACTAGAGGTGGAGCTCTTGCCTCCAGATCAGGAGGCTGTGAGTTCAATCCTAGGTAGCTACAGATATTTCTCTTCTCTGAGCACAAAGAGAAAATATCTGATGCTAACACCGTGTAGGCCAGTGGTGGTATTCAATTATTTTACTACCAGTTCTGTGGGTGTGGCTTGATGGGTGTGGTTATGCTGTTGGCCAATCAGAGGTGGTATTTGCCAGTGTTGGCCAATCAGAGGTGATATTTGCTGTGAATCAATCAAAATAATCGCTACCGGTTCTCTGGAACCTGTCGGAACTGCCTGAATACCACCTCTGGTGTAGGCGGCAGGAAGGGCATCAGGCCAGTGAACGCCTCACAGTGAATGTGAGGCAGCTTACAGCGTAATAAAATACACAAATACAATTTAAAATACAATAAAACATAGTAAAACATATACATCATAACAATAAAAACAATCTCTAAATTAAAATTATTAACACACAATCGTTCAGCCAATCATACCATCACTCTTACAGGGGAGTTATTCAATTCCACGCCCACTGGCAAAGCCAGGTCTTCAAGGCTCGTCGGAAGGCCAACAGACTTGGGGTGGTTCGAATCCCGAGAGGGAGCTGGTTCCAGAGGGCCAGTGCTGCCACAGAGAAAGCCTTCGACCGTGTGCCCACCAGCTGGCATTGCTTAGCTGACGAGACCCGTAGGAGGCCAACTCTGTGGGATCTAACTGGGCGCTGGAAGGCATGTGGCGGCAACAGGCCGTCTCGAAGGTACCACGCTCCTAAGCCATGAAGGGCTTTAAAAGTGGTACTAACACCTTAAATTGCACCCGGAAGACTATTGGGAGCCAGTGCAGCTCGTAGAGGAGAGGTGTTATACAGGTGCACCTGGGCATACTCTGTTAACAGGGTATGCAAAGTTTAAACTGTATGCGTGCATGCATGTTTGTATAGTTTTTAACACTACATGTCAAGTTTTAGTTTAAAATCTCCCCAAGTAAACATATTCTGTTAGTTAGGAAAGAGGAAAGGAAAGGAAGGAGACATTTCTCATCACTAGTCCAAAGAAATGCTGACAGATGAATGCTGACATGTTCACCTCCTTTCTTTTCCTTCCTCAAAGGTTTAATTACTGCTTGCAGAAAAATGTTTCAGCAAAAGGCCTTAATAAAACTCTCCATTTATTTTGAAATAGCCCCTTAGAAATTCTAAAATACAACTTCCTTCTTTTGCTAAACATGCTGATTTTAATCCCTGCTGTATATGTAAAATGAAGCTAAATTGGGCTTTGCTGTTTTGCTCAACCACTTATATTTGTATTGAGACACTTCTCTTATGCTAAAGTGTGTGCAATGTCACCAAACAATGCAGGTAAAATACCTCTGCAGTGGATTTAGGCACCTGCAATCTGGCTGATAACTCTATAACTCTAAAAGCCACAATCAGTTTTTTCTAAGGGATGGAAGGAGGAACAAACTTTAAGCTGTGAGAATCACCTTTAAGTCCCTTTTCCCTCAATCTAAGTAGGTTGAAAAAAGCAACAGCGTCAGTCGAAGGAAGGTTGCCACTACCCTGTTTCCCTGAAAATATGACCTCCCCTGAAAGTAAGACCTAGCTTGATTTTTACACGTCCACCTAACATACACATGCCCCTAACTCATAGGTTAGTCAGTGGATGACATCCCCCGAAAATAAGACCGGGTGCCTTTTTGGGTGGCAAAAAAAAATATAAGACAGGGTCTTATTTTCGGGGAAACACGGTAGAATTCAAACTATTTGAATTTTCCCAATGCCCTGGGAAAACGGAAAGCAGTAAAATAAACTTGACAAGGAAAGAGTAGACAGTAAGGTCACAGGTGGCCTTTCATTGTGCCTTTAGCTCAACTGGTGGTATGGCACCTCTCACACACCCTTGAGACCATCATCGTTCTTCTTGATCAATGCCATCTTCTCCCTGAGCCCCTGACCTGCAAGGCATCTCTCGCCTTGGAATCCTTATGGATGGAATCCTTCTGTGATTATTTGAAGGCAAATCCACCATTATGTTTATTAGATTTACACCCCTCTTCTCTTCCCCAATCAAGGGGAACACGAGGCGGCTTACAATGTGATTAACACACAACAGGGGTGGGTTCCTACCGGTTCGCTGGTTACCCGCTTCGTGGGCGCGATTTCCAAACGGCTGTCAAAAGGCTGTCGATATCCGCCGCGCAGCTATTCTGTCAGAGTGCTTGCAGAACCGCACCAAGATTTCTCAGTCGATCGCGCACAGCGTGCCTTTGACAGCCGTTTGGAAAGCGCGCCCACGAAGCGGGTAACCAGTGAACCGGTAGGAACCCACCCCTGACATACAATAAATACAATTAAAATACAATAAAATACAGTAAAACAGGATAAACATCATAAATAGTAAAACAATCTCTGAGTTAAAACTATTAAAACACAATCATACAACCAATCATACAGGCATTCTTACAACCAATCATACAGGGGAGTTATTCAATTCCATGCCCGCTGGCAAAGCCAGGTCTTCAAAGCTCATCGGAAGGCCAACAGCCTTGGGATGGTACGGATCTCGATGGGGAGCTGGTTCCAGAGGGCCGGTGGTGCCACAGAGAAGGTCTTCGACCCTGTACCCACCAGTCGGCATTGCTTAGCTGATGGGACCCATAGGAGGCCAACTCTGTGGGATCTAACTGGGTGCTGGGAGGCATGTGGTGGCAAAAGGCGGTCACGAAGGTACCCCGCTCCTAAGCCATGAAGGGATTTAAAAGTTGTCACTAACACCTTAAATTGGACCCGGAAGACTATTGGGAGCCAGTGCAGCTTGCAGAGGAGAGGTGTTGTGCAGGTGCACCGAGGCACACCCTTAATCTCTTGCGTGGCTGCATTCTGGACCAACTGCAGCTTCCAAGTGCTCTTCAAGGGTAGCCCCATGTAGCCCCATGTAGAACGCATTACAGTAATCTAATTGAGAGGTGACAAGGGCATGAGTAAGGAGAGCCTCCTGGTCCAGGAACAGGCGCAACTGGTGCAACAGGCGAACCTGTGCGTAAGTTCCCCTGGCCACAGCTGCCAAATGATGCCAAGTTGCACACCTATTCTGAGGGGGGTAATTATATCAGATATTTAATGCCAGATCACCATCATCAAGTCAAATTTATTCCAATTTACTTCATCGATTCTCAAAACAGAACTGAAAATATTGGGATTCAAAGTGCCACTGATGAATTATTGAAAAAAACTACGAGACAACACTGCGTCCCTTCAACCTAAAAAAGAACAAATTTGAGGTGTGCTGGAAGTTTCCGTTGTCACTGAGGCTGAGTAGCATTTGAACATGAGAGATAATTTAATGCACAAATTGCCAACAAAGTCTCCATCATTATACCGAACAACGCTGACTGATCCAACATCACAGCACATTGTGTTGAAAGAATGAGGAGGTGTTTGCAAATAATTTCAGAGTCCCATCAGTCCTCTGACAGCTTTCAATACACTTTTTTCCCTGGCTGGCATCTTCAGCTCTAGTTTACAAACAACAAGAAACTAATGGCAATGTGTTACTATGCACATACAATTATGATCCATGAGAATGAGCTTAATAACCTTTCAAGAGGAGAGTGTCTATTCCAACAATATGTGGTTGATATTGCTGCTCAGACTGATGGCGAGAGGCTGAGTTACACCCAAATGAATCAAACAGCCTTGAGATCAACAACATGAAGCAACCTGACTGATGCACTGAATGATGACGACATTAGAAACATTGCAAGGTGCATCATCCTCTCTCGACATTTGTTGGTGGACAAAGATATATTATGGAACAATCAATGTCAAGATACCATATGTATGAAAGTACCGCAATGCTTTATTTTTCATTACAGTGACATGCAGTTGTAAAACCAGCACAGTCTGCATGTGGTCATTCTATTTCTCTATTTAAGTAAGAAAATATATCTGAAAGGATAACCCAAAAGGGTTTACTGAATGCATAACATGGGAATGCTGAAGTAAAACTAACTCTGAATTTCTCACCCCCAGTACATAGTATTAATCAATGATTTCCCCAGCCCAGCCCCCCAGTTTCTACCAAGTAAACAAGTTCCCATTATTATCTGTCTCTCTTGCACACCCGCTAAATCATCCTTGAAAGTTTCCAGTTTCTCACAAACTTCAGTGGAGCTGTAGAAGTTTTGTTCTTCTAACAAAGACCTCCTGCCCTTCCTTTAATGACAAGTTGAAATGATGAGACACGTAGATGCCAATGCTTCACTCTTGACAATTTGTTGATCTGTGGCCCCTCCCAACATTCTGACTTATCCAAATGCAGAACTGTGTTTGTACTATCTACATGTAAAGCTTCTAGAACAGAGTTTCTCAACTTGGGCGATCTTAAAATGTACAGAGTTCATCTCCCAGAATTCCCCAGACCCACCTTCTGAGAGTTGGAATTCCATAGACCTTAAAATTGTCAAGGTTGAGAAACATGGTTCTAGCACTTTCCTAGAACTCATTTAAAGATTCTCTCTTAAGTTTCACTCAGACATTTATATTGGCCTTTTCTTGTTTATTACAGATCGTATAGAAAATATTTATTGTCTCTTCTTATGAACCAATATTCTCTTATTCAGATGATGCCAATTAGTATCCAATTATAGCAACATGGTTACAAAATCTTGACTAATGCTTATGACAGTCTGTGTTCTGATTGTGAACATGATAATGAATCCACTTCCCATTTATACCAGATGTTTATTAACAAATTCTTAGGCTTCTACTGTGTCTCGCGCGTTGTTCAGCAGTTAATTTTGGCTACATTCGTAATTAAAAGTTGTCATCCTCCAACATAAATCATCTGTATTGTTATGCCATTGTTTTGTCAGATTTCAACTGTTACTTTGCAAATGCAATCAATACAATTTAATTTATGATTATCTTAATGACTTAATGAGGTGGGTTTTTTTTCCAGAAAATACCCCGAGGGATCAATTTAAAATACAGTATGCTTAAAATACATATGCCATTTTTCCAATTGACAATAACTTTTCAGAAGAATAATTTAAGTAAAATAAGAAATAGTAAAATATAAAATGGATGGGGGGAAGCAAGAAGCACATTCCTTCAGAAATTGCATGTGATCTCAATTTTGTCCAACTTTAAAAAAGAAACCAATATTTTTCTTCGCGATCAAAAGTTCTGAATTTTAGCTTTAAAATATGCTTTATTTTTTTTTTTTGTTCTGGATAGCATAGCCAATCAATTTAGCATGGATAATAAGGTAAAATGATGATGGTTTAAAATGTACTTGTTTGTGGGTGTATTTCATTTCAATAATGTTTCTTACAGAACATACCAACCAGTGGTGGGTTTCAACCAGTTCAGCCTGGTTCAATTGAACCAGTTGTTAGAATTAAGCTACCAGTTCGGCCAAACCGATAGCTAACTAAATCAGCTATTTTGGAGCCTAAATTAATGCGTGTGTGGGGTGCGCGCTGTGCACACTACCTCAGGCCCAAAAAACAGCTGATTTAGCTACTGGTAGCTAAATCAGCTGTTTTTCAGGCCTAAAATGATGAGGGTGCAGAGCACACTGCACATGCACCACCTCTGGTCATAAAAACAGTTGATTT
>JANHGC010000218.1:62264-73738 GCA_027560395.1 Boaedon fuliginosus | reverse complement strand
GTGCACTGCAACCGCCTCAGGACCCCTGCCAGGTCTCCCACAGTGGCGGCGGCCCCAGCCACACCTTTGCCCAGGCCGGCCGCACTTTTGTCACCCTCCAGCCTGGGTTCCTTCTCCATGGTCGCCGACTGCGGAGTCGGAAGTGGCGGCAAGAAAAACGGGGCGGAACGCTCTGCGGCCGGAATTTCCCTCGGTGCCGGCAGCCGGTTGGGACAGGAGACTCGCCTTTGCCTCCTCTGCGCCAACATTCTCCTTGGTGCTGGCAGCCCGCCAAATGCCAGCTATGCCTCCAAATGCCTCCTATCCTGACCACCCAATCATTCACTCACCTGGCCTGGCTGCACCAAGGGGAATCCCGCCCGCAGAGCTGAGGGACTGAGGGACCAACCAAGAGTCATGACTTTTGCATAATATAAGTCTCAGGCTGTTAGGTATGTACAGCTTGGATCCTTTCCAAGCCAATCCATCTTTCCAATGTCAAATCCATTCTGTTCTCTGCAAACCACGGATCTGTCTGCAGCGTCGCTTTTAAGTCCACAATCAGTTTGCTTTCAATTGGATCTGTATTCTGAGGATCCACGATGGGCCCGGTGATGTCACTTGGGCTACGCCCCTTTCAGGCAAGTCAGAACTGTTTATTTATTTATTTATTTATTTATTTATTTATTTATGTATGTATGTATTTATTTATTTATTTATATTTATACACCACCTCTCTTCCCCGGTCAAGGGGAACTCCTTATAAGGTATAAGGAATGTTAAAATATCTATGGATAAAATATGTATATCATCACTGAATTGGAAGGATTAATTGTAACCCAGAAGAACTCTGTGTAGACATGAAATCATTTATTTATTTATTGTTTTTGAAAATAATAATAAAATATTTTAAAAAGCAACCAAAGTTACAATAGTGCTGAAAAAGTGATTTGTAACCAGTCCTCACACCTAGGACTGTCATAGCATCCTGCAGTGATGTGATCATGATTCAGACACTTAGCAACCAGCATCTATTTATGGTTGTTGCAATCTTTCAGAGTCACATCATCCTCATCCTCATTTGCAATCATCCCACAGGGCTTCCAAGAAGGAAAGTCAGTGAGGGATGGGTGAAGAGAGGCGGGATATAAATTGAATAAATAATAATAACAACAACAGTGATTCACTTAAGGACCTTGGCGGAAAAATCATAAAATTGGGCTTGACTCACTTAACAATAGAATTACTTAACAAGAGAAATTCCGGTCCTAATTGTGGTTCCAAGTTGAGGACTATCTAGAGCAGGGCTGTCAAACCCGCGTTGTCACGTCATCGTCACGTGATGTATTGAGACTCCCCCCCCTCCCTAAACTGGGCGTGGGCATGGCCAGCATGTGATACATCAAGGCCACGAGCTATGAACTTGACACTCCGATCTGCAGCTAAGAATTTTGGCAAGTTCTGGAAAAGATATTGTGCATTTATTTACAAATAAGAGTAGAGATGTGAATTGTGACTTCCATATTTGCTATGAAATGTGATTATTTTAGGGCTATGGACATTTTACTGACACTTGGATTGGAAAAGATGTTGCCATCTATAGCTAAGAGCTGAGATATTGGATGAAAAATTTTATATTTTTTTTAATTAAGGGGACCTGAAGAGATAGTGAACTTGTTTATATATACCTTAATAAATGTGGGATGGTACTTTCTTAGTTTTTTCTGTTGTCTCTATATTTTTTCTTTCTGCTTTGCTTTCTTGCGCTTTTTATTCTATTTTTCTTTTTCCAAGTTTATATTAAATTTTATTGTTATAAAACTTTTAATAAACATGTTATTAAAAAGATATATAATGTAAATGATAAGTACTTTCTGTCAATCAATGCTTTTATGTAAATCTTCAACTTGCTAAGAGAAATTTAAAGATATTGCAAATTCCTCAAAAATAGTTCAGAAGGTCAAGATTGTAGAGTTTGCATAATTAATTCTTTTAAATGCCTTCATTCTTTAAAATACACTTGGAATTCATTCAGTAATACAATGCAGTATGAGAATAAAGGATTTAGGATTTTCTGCAAGCTTGGTTACTTGCTTATATTGTTCTATAAGTCAGAAGAACACAAAGTGATATGATTTTTTTTCCCTCTGGAAATGTAAACCACACTCTGTCCCTTCCCTATTAAGATGAGTGAAGTCCAGTAACTTTGACGGTCACTGAGACAAAACTGCACAGGGGAAAAAATCAGGTTAGGTATTAGAAACAGACAAGGAAGGTATTCATCATCTTTTCTCCTGCCTCAAATACATTGTGCACTTTACAAAGGAGGAGAAAGAGAGATACAATCACTCTCTTATTGCTAAATATGGGATTGCAAGAGACAATGTACAAAGGATGGTAAATAAACAGCAAGATTCTAGATGAGAGACCCTTTCAGACACTTCAATTATATTTGAAGTTGAACAACTTTAACAACACAGGTTTCATTTTATTTTTCTAAATGATCAGATGACTTTATAATTTTGGATGACACACACACACACACACGTGTGTGTGTAAATATATAATAAACAAAGGGAAAACTCTGGACAATTACTTGCTGTTAATGTATTGTGTAGAGAATAGGGAATGATCTTGAAGAATTGGAGGAAGAGCTGCTATCAACAGAAAGATAAATGGCACTTAAGCCTAGGCCAAGAATCTAATGAATGAAGTTTCAGACAAGCCCTTTCAGCTTCACAAAAAGTAATGGGAAGGAAAGCAGAACACATGAAAACTTGCAAGTTATCATCGCTGTCACAAAGGAAATAAGTACTAACATATGTGTGTGTGTTTTGTTTCTTATTGGGCTCTGTCTTCTAGGGCTGAGATCTACAATTACATCTATGAGAAAGACCAATCGTTTGCCTACAGTACTGGTTACTGGTTTGCCTACAGCTGGTTACACAAAAACAGGCTATCAAAGTTAGAAAGCCAAAAGCAAAATCTTATTTAATGTAATCTAAAGTTAAGAACGTATCGAAGGCCAATATAAACGAATTAAGACCAGATGTGCATAATTTAAAGAACATGAAAGGACAAAAACAGAAGACTGTAAGGATCAAGGCAAGTCTTAAAAAAATGTTGGCTTAGCCCCAGAAAAATTGAAGAAACTTTAGAAATAATAAATCAACTAATCACAACAATTATCTGGGAACACTGAACACACTGGCCACAAATCATCCAATTTAAGCAGAATCATCTACCTTGATTATCCCAGAAGTGATTCTATCAAAGAATAAATGTCATTAGAGATTCTGAAAATGGCAAATCAAACAAAAAGAAAAAATATAATTCTGAACAAAATTTATAGGAATCGCAAAAAGCCTATAATAAAATGTTAAAATTATGAGGTGATGGATCTTGAATTGAGCTCTAACAATAATGAAAGGCTCAAAAAGGATTTGTTGTAAATAAAGAATTGATATTTATTATGTACAATAAAATAATTAAATCTATCTATTTTCTAAGACTATTACATATAACATTTACAAACACGAGAGGTTTCGGAACTATTCGGATAATTACCTCAGAAATAACCTTTTGACTGCTAACTAGCTACCTCAGTAGACTGTTACCTGGATTATCCTGCAAAGAGTAAAAGATCATGAACAGCCCCTTTTATACTCTGAGGTGGTTCCACCCTGTAGGAGTGGCGTAATGAGATGATGTGATTGGTTAAGAGTTCAGTCGTTATCTGTCATTAGATTTTTCCAACTGTCATTCTGATAATTCATCAGCCATCTTTTAATCTTAACGGTAATTTTATGCAAAAGGTACAGCAATAATATTTTTTTTGACATAAAAATACTGAATAGATAAAAGAATTTGAAGGTGAATTTAATAAAAAGCAAATGGAAAGACTAATAATAACAGCAGAAATAGTTGAAAACCAAATGAAAAATGCACGACTTGGCTCAAATTTCTGACTAACATTCAATTATAGCTAAACAACTTAATGAACTGCTGTACAAAGGAGATATAAGTGCTAATTAATAACTGGAAAAATTATCTAATTCAAAAAGACCTCAAAAAGCAACAATGCAAGAAGTAAATTATAGGCCAATAATGTGTTTGGAAAGACATTTAATTCATTATCACGTAGTTGTATCATCAAATGCTTGAAAATAATTTGTGCCAGTAAAAGCATTATAATGTTTATAGGAAAAAATAATAACGCAGTGGAAAATAGAATCGGCGGTAGGAAATGAAAAACATAAGCTGGTTAACATTGGGAGGTGTATATTCCAAAGTGACTCATTAACACTCTTATAATTTGTTGTTGCTATGATTCTACTTTCAGTGATTTTGAAGTAAACAAATCTTGGCTATAAAACTGCAAAAAAAAAAAAATGCTAACAAAATCTCACATTGTTTTTATATGAATGGTGTGAAGTTTTATAGAAAATCAGAAATCAAAATTCAAGTCTTTGACAAACACTGTAAGATTTTTTAGCACAGATATAGGAATATTTGGCTTAAAAGGTACTACATTCAAGGTAAAATCACCAAGTATGCCAATAACCACTGGGAAACCCCCAGGCTGGTTTATGCCACAATCCTCCAACGTTCATTTTTAGATCTTGATACTTCATAAACTTCTCCAACTTTTTGTTTTCTATTCTGCTATCCCCACAAATAAAAGGAGATGCTCATTTAGAAAATAATAAGGAAAAGGAATAATAATGGAAAAACGAATAAAGAAAATAAAAAAGAACAAGGTAATAAAGAAGTGGATTCCAACCTTCTTGAAAGCAGTTATAAGTGTATTTACATTTTATCTTCTGCCTCTCAAATTATATCATAATGTCCTTCTTTTAATAATCTACATTTCTAATAATCAAATCTGTAAATCACCAGCTCATTTCTTTCAGCAAAGAAGTCAATAATAAGTTTCCAATCACGAATAAATATAGTTGTTGATTTTCTCTAAGCAATTAAGCTAATTTTGCCATGTCTGCTTGTTCTTCACCATCTTCACCATCTTCACCAACTATTCCTCCATTATCTCCTATGCTTTCTTGTAGATCAAAGTCGTTCAAGTTCTTTGGAAATAACTGGAACAAAGTTGTCCAGTTATAAGTCCTATAGATGTCCTGACTTTGGAGAACATCCCCTAATAAATCTTTTTACCAGCTCTAATTAAATAGGTAGACTTAACTTGGAGAAGACAGACATAAAGTGTTGTGGTTCCTCAGCGTGCTGCTGATTTGACAGCTGATTCTGACTCCAAGGGAGAGATAGAGGCAGTGTTGGAACAGGAGGAAGAATCGGCTGTTGACATTATGCCAACAGAGGCTGGTCCCCCCATGAACCAGCAGGAGCCGGTGTGGCCTGTGACCAGTGGGGAGGAGTCCTTAGCTGATGCCAGAACCCGGCGATTAATGAGGAGGGAACAGCAACATCAGCTACGTTGGAAGGGTAGAGGTAGAGCTACAGCTGACCATTAATTGGGCCACACCCTAGAGGGGTTAAAAAGGGTGTGGTTGGGAACAGCTCTTTGCAGAAAGCAACTTGTCAGAATACTGGTCTGTGACATCTGTTTGATACTTCTACTCTGTGAAAAACTTTCTGTGGACAATTTCATCATGGGACTCTGCTTACATTCCCTGGTAATGACTCTGGACTGTTATCTTCTTTTTGGCACTCTTCCCGGATTTATTTGGCTTTGGAATGGACTTCGTTTTGCTTTTAACCCAGCTTTTCTGTTTGTAGAATAAAAAGGTGGTGGTTTGCTTTAACAAAACTAACTCTGAATCGTGTCATTTGGGGGAAACAAAACACAAAGGCATCTATATATTCTTGCAGGACTTCAACAATGATAACCAGGCCAAAGATGAAAAAAAGCACCTGTGATTTATGCAGATATTAATTGTGCCTTTTCAGTAATTCTATATCCCACATGTTAAGAGTATGTTTATATTATTGATTTAAAAAGAGAGAGATTTGTTATTATTCCAAAGGAGAATTCCTAAGGAGAAGAATAATGTTTGATGTCTACATGTAAGTCATTATTATCTAAAGCTTTGTATCACATCTATCGCTTGGATTTCATGAATATGAATTAGCATCAGTAGTGCAGATACAATCCTGTATAATATGCTCATGCAGTTTTAATGATACAATCAAATAGTGAGCAATAGCAACCATGTTGTTAAAGTTACATCTAAATTAGGCCTCAGAAATACATCTCATTCTTATGCAACCAGCTGTCTTCCCAACAAAACAATTTGGTACTGACCTTTCCTTTAATTCATGAGCCTCAAACTCATATCTAAAAGGCTGCATGCAGCCATTCAAGTCATTTACTGTAGCCTGCAACAATATTTTGGAGATGATGAACTTGGATAAAAAGAAAAGAAAATAACAACTCAGTAATAATCCCAGATATTGGTTTTCTGATGAATGAAAAATGCTTCCAGTTAAGTGGCCACAGTAAAACAGCTCTGCTTTACAATTCCATTTGTAGTTTTGTTTGTTTAAGAAATAAATATATGTTAATGTCTAATGGCGTATTGAGATTTTATTTATGTTTTACTCGCCAGAGGCTTCAATATCAATAAATAAAAGGTTTTAGAAGGCCCCAAGGCTAATGAATTAGTCTATGTGGTGTTTGTGATCATTTGAGAGCCAAGGTTTAGTTCTTTGCAGAAGTGGATAACAATCAGAATTCATATATTATTTGTTAATTTATTACTGCCTTCACTGGGCTAATCAGGGCAAAACCTGTGTGAAGCAGAACAATTAGTGCAAGAATGCCTCCAATTGTTCTGTGGATCCATTCTTGCTCCAATGAAGTTTTTGTTATGTTCTGTAAAACTATAAAATGTATTTATTATTTTTGTTATTTGTTATTTGCAGGGGTGGGTTCCTACCGGTTCGCTGGTTACCCACTTTGTGGGCGGATATCCGCGGATATCTGCCGCGCAGCTGTTCTGTCAGAGTGCTTGCAGAACTGCACCAAGATTTCTGAGTTGATCGCGCGCAGCGTGCTTTTGACAGCCTTTCGGAAAGCATGCCCACAAAGCGGATAACCAGTGAACCGGTAGGAACCCATCCCTGCTCTAAATGTTGAAGAAGTTAATGTGAAGTTGAATTATAACCTGAAACTTTGGAATATTTAAGGAACTATAGTTGTACAGTTGCTAAAATAATAATTCTGGGAACAGTTATATTATTTCAAATGTTCTGGGCTGGCTTTTGGGAATGTATTTGGTTTTGAAAAGCAATCTTTTTAACTGATTAGATAATGAAATATGTTATTTTGTATACATTTTATGATATTTTATAACAACAAATTATTAGTATTTTATTTTTATAACAATACACTTTTATATTTTTGTAAACTGGTGATAGATGAACGATAGATTGATTCATATCTATAGAGAGAATGTTTAATATTTATGCTTTTTAGTTTAATTATTTTTTATTTTGGTTTTTCTCTCTTCTATTTCTTGGTTCTGGTTAGGATTTTGTTATTTATTAATTATCCTTAGTATTCAGGGGGGGTTTACATACATGATTCTCTTTTTTTGCCTTCTTGCTAAAAATGATACAACTGGAAGAAGAAAAATTGTTTTTATATTTTTTTCCCAATGACATACAGTCAGATTGATTCACCTGAAAAGACACATACTGTATGTATAAATGTATGTTCAAAACATCAAAACCATCTAGCTATCTCTAGCATCTCTAAAACAATTATGTAACAACCTCAATAGGTAGTACATTCTTTATTGTGCGCCACATGAAAAATAGGTATAACAACTGCAAAGTATGGAAGAGACATTTCCAAAGTGAATTGTAGGAAACTGACTATTAAAATTTGAAGAAAAATGAGAGAGAGTCAAATAAATTGAACAGAAAGAATCGCAAAATAGAACAAAGTGTTCTGTTAGATCCTATGACATCTACTCAGTCAATTTTTGAGGACTTCCTACAAGTGGTGTATGGTTTAATGGTAGTAACTGTCAAAGAGATTTTGATTTCCTGGTGGACATCACTGAAGTATGAGCCAGCAGTGTTCTGAGGCTGCAAAAAAAGCCAATGAAATCGTAGAATGCATCAACAGATGGATAGCACCAAGATCATGAGAAGTGATAGTACCACTCCATACTGCACCAGTGAGGCCACACTTGGAATACTGCATCCTGTTCTAGTCATTATGATACAATAAAGATGCTGAGACACTAGAAAGAGTGCAGAGATGAGCAACAAAAATGATAAGGGGTCTAGGGGATAAACCATATAATGAACAGTTGTGGGAACTAGGTATGTCTGGTCTAGCAAACAGAAGGACTAGGGTGACGTTATAGCAGTCTTCCAATACTTGAGGAGCTGTCAGAGAGAAGAGTGGGTGACCTATTCTTCAAAGCACCTGAGGGTAGGACAAGAAGTAATGGGTTGAAGCTTGCTAAAGAGAGATTCAATCTGGAACAAAGGAGAAACTTACTCACAATGAGAACAATTAAACAATGGAACAGCTTGTCTTCCAGAGTTATGGGTGCACCATTGCTGAAGATTTTTTAAAAAAAGGTCTGGACAACCATTTGTCTAGGTGATATAAGGTCTCCTGACACGGGCAGAGGGTTGAATCAAAATATCTCCTATGACTCTGTGAAACTGGGCTGATCCATATGTATCTATTCTGTTAACCATCTTTTGGGAAGTTTTCCAGGGTTCATAAAATGGGTCCTCTGCCAATGTGTGAAAACTTCACAGCTCGGCGGAAGACTAACAGATTTGGGATGGTCTGGATCTCCATGGGGAGCTGGTTCCAGAGGGCTGGTGCTGTCACAGAGAAGGCTTTCGCCCGCGGCCCCACCAGCCGGCATTGCTTAGCTGATGGGACCTGTGAGAGGCCAACTCTGTGGGATCTCAAGGGGTGCTGGGAGGCATGAGGTAGGTCTTGAAGGTACCCTGCACCTAAGCCATGTAGCACTTTGAAGGTCATCACTAACATCTTGAATTGCACTCAGAAGAATATTGGCAGCCAGTGCGGCTCCCAGAGGTGTGGTGTTATACGGGTGCTCTGAGGCACACCTTTAATCACTCACGCAGCTGCATTCTGGACCAATCGGAACTTCCAAATGCTCTTCAAGGGCAGCCCCATGTAGAGCGTATGCATGAGGGGAACCTTTACCTTTACCTAAGGAATGGATTTTTGCTCTGACTGCAGTGGCAGATGTTCCCAGTGTGCATTCAAAAATTAGTCTGAATTTGTTCAAGTGCGGAAACTATGTTAAGGCTCCACAATTCTGCACCAAAGGTCAGCACTAGGATTATTTTTGCCTTTAATAATTTTAGCATAGGGGTCAAAGTATCTGGGTAAATATAGTTAAATAATTTATATATCCTTTTAGTACTTACCTCAACTTTTGCCAAGCTTCTTTTAATATAATTTACCCACAACCTGTGTTAGTAAAAACCACACCTTCTAAACAGGTAAAAGAATTCACTTGTTCAATCATTTATATGCCAGTGAAGTGTCACGCTTTTTCTGCTAAATACCACCACTTTAGATATGGTTTTATTGATGCTTAAGAAATTAAGAGCACAGTTATTGGTATTTAGCTTTTGCAATGGTCCTCTCAGGCCTATTTGGGAATGTACCACTAAAACTGTGCCATCTGCATATAAAAGGATATTAATAAATTTGACATGGATCTTTGATATATGGGTATGTGCACCATACAGGAATCCTGACATATCATTGATATAGTGATTAAAGAGCATTTGGGCTCTTTACAACCCTGTTGTCAGAGCCAGAAGCCATATTTGGGAGTTTTTAGAATCATAACCTCTGGCCTGCCACATTAGAGCCTGGGAAATCAGGAGCGGGGGGGGGGGGTTGTTAATGAATAGAACAGAAAGACATAACAAGATACTTGGAAATGTCAAGGTCATCTTCAATATGCACCTCCAAGGAGGGAGAAGAAGAAATGTCACCAAAGGAGTAGAAGTGAATTGGACCATGTGATGAACTTGTGGGTATAGGGGGTGGATCATGAATTTGGATTGTGGGAAAGTGAAACCTGAAAAGTTAGTTTCAGGTTTCTCCAATTTGTGCCAGGATGGCTTTCTAATAAACTCCTGCTTGGATGGACTTTGTTTCTGAGTATTGAGTGAAAATGGGAAGTTTGTCTGGAATGCTGACACATGTCTAACACTGTTCTGTAACTTAGTTAGAGAACCATCTACATCAGAGCTGCCAAACTGGCGGCCCATGGACCAGATGTGTCATATGCAGGCCACGTCCACCCAAGGTCCGTGAAGGGAAATAACGTTGTGATACACCACATAATGCTACAAGTTTGACACCCATGATTTACACCCATACAGATTTCAAATGGGTGTTTGAATAGTTGGCCTTAACCAAGAATAATAATATGAATATTAATAATATTTGAATTTATACCCCGCCTCATTTCCCTGGTCAGGGGAACTCGAGGCGTCTTACAACAATAAAATCACAATATTCACAGTAAAAAGAAAACAACCCACAATCACATTTATCCAAGGAGGGGCACATTAATTCCAGGCCTTCCATCAACGCCAGGTCTTTGTGGCTTTATGGAAGGCCAGTAAGGTGGGGATGGTCCTGATCTCTACAGGGAGATGGTTCCAGAGGGTCGGCGCCACCACAGAGAAGGCTTTTGCACAGGGGCCTGCCAGCCGACATTGTTTGGCAAGCCAACTCTTTGGGATCTAACTGGGTGCTGGGAGGCATACAGTAGCAGAAGGCGGTCTTGAAGGTACCCTGCTCCTAAGCCATGTAGGGGCTTTAAAAGTTGTTACTAGCACCTTACATTGCACCTGGAAGACTATTGGCAGCCAATGCAGCTCGCAGAGGATTGGTGTTATTACAGGTGCGCCGAGGTACACCCTCGATCACTCACGCGGCCGCATTTTGCATCAGTTGAAGTCTCTGAGTGCTCTTCATGGGCAGCCCCATGTAGAGCACATTACAGTAGTCCAATCATGAGGTGACGAGGGCATGAGTAACCATGAGAAGAGCCTCCGGGTCCAGGAAGGTCTGGGTTTCATGTTTAAGCTGACCAATTTCATTCACAGAATATTTCTATTTATTAAATCAAAAGCTGCACCAAGATTTATAGAAGCTATAAACAGTTTCTTGCCATTGTTAATTTTTTGTTATTAGTTTTTATAAAGTAAAATGATTGTCTGTTGTGTGGTACTCTGGTGTGAATGTGGCTTGTTCCTCCACTAAGATATTTCTTTCCATTACCCGCTCAGTCTTCCATTTCTCCCAGAATATGTTTTGCATATCCTTTAGCCATAATTCCAATAAGGCTGCAACATTAGTCTGCAATAGTGGCGAACATCTGTAGCTTAGGTGCACGATGAGGGTGGAAGTTCATTCTCTGAGCTTGTGGGCTGGTTTCTGAATGTTTCATCATGTTTTATCACTCAGTGGTGCAGTGGTTAAATGCAGC
>JANHGC010000209.1:3484-15498 GCA_027560395.1 Boaedon fuliginosus | reverse complement strand
GACTGAAGGCCGGGGGGGGGCCCTGCCCACTGCTCTTTCTCTGAAAATCCTGTAACTCCGGCTCCCCTCTCCAGGTTCTGCGCGATGTCCTGCTGGATCTTTACCGCCTGCTGAAGTTCGTGGGGCGCTGCGAGCAAGATGAGGTGACGGTGCTGCATGCTCAGCTGGCCTTGGAGGAGCTG
The DNA here is from genome assembly GCA_027560395.1 of Boaedon fuliginosus. Lineage (NCBI taxonomy): Eukaryota > Metazoa > Chordata > Lepidosauria > Squamata > Lamprophiidae > Boaedon > Boaedon fuliginosus. Next base: position 15,316 of record JANHGC010000209.1, on the reverse strand, counting down.
GACGGCCTCCTCAGGCCGCTCCTCTTCCCCCCACAGACGCTGCAGAAGAAGATTGAGATCCTGCCGTAGGGCGGCTGCTCCGATGGCCCCCCCAGAGCCCTCCTGCCTGGCCTCCCTGTGGGGCAGCTACCGGCTTTGTGGCTTGGGGCTCCAGCCTCACTGAGAAGATTTAGATTGAAAGTGTGGTTGTTACGATACGTTTGTGTTTCTTAACTTCATTATATTAATGTAGTTTTATTTATTTTTTAACAGTTTTGTTGGAATTTTGTAACTTTTACTGTTTTGGCTGTTGTTAGCCACCTTAAGTTAATTAAAACATTTAAAACTTTTAAAAACATGAAATGCAAGAGACATACTAACACATCCATTCAGGGGAGATTTCAGTGGTCCCAAGCGTGCTGGCATAGCCAGGTCTGAATGGCCCGGCGGAAGGCTAATAGACTAAGGACGGTCCATATTTCCAGGGGAAGCTGGTTCCAGAGGGTTGGGGCAGCCACAGAGAAGGACCTTCCCCAAGGGTCCCCCAGATGGCAGTGCTTAGACGACGGGACCCATAGGAGGCCGACTCTGGGGGATCTAACAGGGCGCTGGGAGGCATGAGGTGGGAGAAGGCAGTCTCAAAGGTACCCGGGTCCTAAGCCATGTGGGGCTTTAAAGGTCATCACCAACACCTTGAATTGCACCCGGAGAGCTATGGGAAGCCAGTGCAGCTCGCGGAGGACAGGCGTTCTATGGACGTACGGAGGTACTCCCTTGATCACTCGCGTGGCTGCATTCTGAACTAATTGGAGCTTCCGAATGTTTTTAGAGCACATTGCAGTAATCTAACCTCGAGGTGATGGGAGCGTGAGTGATTGTGAGAAGAGCCTCCTGGTCCAAGAAGGGGTGCAACTGATGCGCTAGAATCTGTGCAAAAGTTCCCCTGGCCACAGCCCCCAAATGGTGTTCCAATTTCAGCTGTGGATCCAGGAGAACTCCCAAGTGGCACACCCGCTCCGAGGGGGTCAGTCTCTCTCCCCCAGAGTCAAAGATGGACACTCAACTGGACCACGAGGAGGCAATACCCAAAGCCACTCGGTCTTGTCAGGGCTGAGCTTGAGGCTATTGGTCCCCATCCAGACCCTCACAGCCTCCAGGCACCGGGACATCACCTCAACGGCATCGCTGGTCCGGCCAGGAGTGGAGATGTATAATTGGGTATCATCAGCATACTGGAGCGCTGGAGCTGATGCTGCCGGCGGGGAGCTGTCATTGTGTGGCTGGGGAGCGCCTGCCGGCCGGTACACCCACCCCCAGGAGAGGAGGCGGTGCCTGGGCCCGGAGCAGAGGGTCCCCGCCGGGGCTGGCGGCACAGCGGGCACTTCCCTCCTTCCCGGCTCGCCTGTTGCCCATGGCCTTTCCCGCTGGCGGGGCTCGGGCTTGAGAGGGGGGGGCAGACTCTGCGGAGGGAGGGAGCGAGGCCCTTTCCCGGCCGGGCGCGGAGCCTCGGGAGTGGGGAAGGTAAGGCGCGCCAGCTGCACAATGGAGCTGCGGGGGAAGCGGCACCTGCCGTCCCTCTCACCCGCCTCCCAGAGTGAAGGGGGCGAAGCACTGATGGGGCGCTTGGTTTGGCAAGACCGCGGTGGGCTGCCCTCGCCCAGCCGGCCGAGCCCCGGGCTTCTGGGGGGGCGCCCCCCCCCGACCGAGGCGCTCTTTCCATGCAGCCCTGGGGGGGAGTGGGGCGCGCAGATTGCCTTGGCTCCGGCGCGGCTTTGCAGCAGAGAGAAGGCGCCCGGAAAACCCCGGACTTGTAGTAGCGCTGGTTCCATTCAAGAGTCTTGGAGTTAGTCCGGGTTTGCGGGGTGCGGGGAGAGCGAGCGGGGAAGGCGGGGCTGCTCCCGGGGGAGAAGGCGGCCAAGGACGTCCCTCTGACTGGGGAGCTTGACGCGGAAGGCGCCCTGCAGCTGCGGTCGCCCCGGAACGCCCCAATAAGCGTTCATCGGGCTGGTTTGGTTTGGCTTCGCGCCTGGGATGCAACTCTGGTTTATGGATTCTTGAATTTGTGAGCCCGGCCAGTGATGTAATTAAACCGTGGTTTAGACGGATCCCCTGGAGGAGGGACCTGGTCGCAGGGAAGGGGAGGACTGGGAAAGGAATAGAGAAAGAGCCCCGGAAGGGGGATGGGAGAAGCGACCTCTGCAAGTAGAGGAAACGGGCTGGCTCGTGAGGACACAGGAAAGAGCGCCGTCGGCACCCGTGTTACTCTCCTGCCTGCGTGTCTCGCCCCGGGCACCTATCCGCTAGCAGCAGCTCTTGCCATCGGAGGGACCCCCCATTAATCGAGAAGAGGCTTTGAGGGTGAGCATCTGAAGGTCCAATCGGCCAGGTAGAGCGGCCTCCCTGATCTCACCTGTCTGCAGCCCTGTCCGCCGCCTCCTGCCCCCTCCCCTGCAAGCGAAGGGGGGCTTGGGTGCTGTGCCAGCTGAACAGGTCTCCCCCTCCTCTGCCAAGGAGGCTCAGCGGCTGGCAGGTGGCCTGTTTTGGGGGCGGGGCAGGGATGGGTCGGTTGTGCGCCTTTAACTGGAGCAGAGTGTGAGAGTGTACTTCAAATGCTTGGATTGTAAAAAGATAAAACTAACTTTCTGGAGCCATTGTAGAAACCGAAAATAGACTTGGAATGAAGCAGGCTTGAATTATATAATCCATGGAATTATAAAGTTTACACTCTGGCGATTTGTGGGGTAGGGAAACAGCATTCACGTAGGAAAGGGATGTTGAGCAGTGAGACAATGGGGAATCCAGAAGGGCCTTTTCTGAAACAGGTTGGAGCACTGTCCCCTCCAGGGACTGGGTGAGCGAGAAGAGGAAGCCCTGCCCCACGGCCTGGCTTTGGACCCTGTCCAGGGCTCCTCTGGCAGAACAGAGCTGAATTCTTATTTATGCTCACCCTCAGCTGTGCTTTATGGAACAAACCATGAGAGCCAGATTTCCCCAATGCACTAAAAACCAAGAATTCATGGCATCCATACCAGGATATGTGAATCAGGCCTCAGTCTCTTTGCAGTGAGAGGTGGAGGCTCAGAATTTCTGAGGTGTGATTTTTAGGAAAGGGAGAGAAGTTCCAACACACACACACACACACACACACACACACACACACACACACCTCTTGTGCAAGGCCCAGAAGTACTTGAGGCTCTGTTGGGAAGAGCATTGAGCTCATCAAGGTAATTCCTGTAATTATCCACAGGGTTCTTAGGCTGAAGAAAGAAGGGCATGAAGTCTTCAGATTCTGTGGGAAACACTGTGGGTCCTTCAACACACATTCCATTGCCTCTGCCCCTCGAGGCTGGACGGTGCCTCTTCTCTCCATAAACGTGCATCTAAAAAGGGACTTATGACAAATAAGGAGCAGCCACCGCCTAGTGAGACCTTATTCCAGCTATTGGTGCCAAGCCAAGTAACCAACCCCTCCTCTCCATTCTTGCACTTGGTTTCCTTCAGGGTTAAACTTTGTGCATTTCCTCCTCTGGCATCGATCTGCTTGTTTCTCTTCTTTGCTGGCGGCTCATTGAATGCAGCACCTGCAGTTGAAGGGTGTTTCTCAAGGGATGTTTGGTCTCAGAAGGAGAGCCTCTCGCCTTATTGGAGGCTGCTCTGCGGTCCAGGCCAGGGGTGCTCTCTGGCACAAGGGAAGCCACGGGTGACCAGCCAAGCCAAACTGAATCTGGGCAAACCGTTCTCTTCCTTACAGGGAAGCTCATTCTTCAAGAGCAGCAGTTTGTGCCCCGTTTGTGTGAGGTTAGGACATAGGAGGGATGTGAACTCAGGGCTTGATTATGAAGCGAGCAGGACTTGGCCTTCCCCAACCACTTACCTTCCAGATGCGCCACCTAGGTGCCCATGACACCTGGAAGCTGAGCATTTGGGGATATAGAAGGACGCCTAGAAGAGCCTCAGCTTGGGGGGGTCTGGTACATCCTTTCAGGAGAAGCCATATCTACCTCAGGCAAGGACTCTTTGGGGCAATTCTTGGCCTTGAGCAGATCAAAGCAAGGAATTGGCTTAAATTCATTTTTATGCAAAGAGCAAAAGGAAGGAGGCGGGGAGAGGGAAACACAATATAATAATAGATTTGCCTGACTGGATTTTGAACTCTATTCTTGAGGCAGATCTTTCCACTGTAATTTTACTGGCATTGTGATTTCCTGGGAAACTTCTGCAGTCGGTAGACCTTTGTGCTAAATTTATCATATGAAATTAATCTCCACGGTTATTTCTGCTACATCTGAAGGCAAGGGGTGTGAACGGGATGTGTGTGTTTGTGCGTGTAGGTGACAGGCAAGCAAGAACAAGATCCAGTTAAGAAACAGCCTCGTGTGCAATTAACTGTTCCTGCTTTGTGGGATAAATGCTGCTGGTTTCCCCAAAAGTGCTTCTTTTAACCTAGCAGAGCCCATTTGAGGCTCCCGCTCCAAAGGCAGCCCCGTGAAGAGGAATCGCCCGGTTGGAAGGGGCCTCTTGGGAAAGAGATGTATGCGATCTAGGGAGCTTGGTGTAAATCTGTAAGGGCAGTTGGTCAGTCTAAGTCTGAAGTGGCCAGATTGGGCCAGCGGTGCCAGGTGCGCCTTCAAACCAGCACAGCAGGACCACTCGGGCAGCCTTGGTTCCCCCCCCTCCCATCACTGGAAACCGACCAGCGGCGTGTCGGTCACGGCTTTCATCGCCCTTGGCTGGAGCATTGCGTGTCCTTGGTGGCGCCTCCGATCCGTATCTTGAATGGGGTCTCTCTGGGTCAATAGATCGCCACATCGGGATTTGCGCAAGAGCCGCCGTAAGTCTGCGAGGGAGAAAGCCTGGCGGGGAGATGCCAGCGGGGAACAGCGGGGAACGGGATCTGGACCGGTTTCCTCCGCCTGCCCAGAGGTCTCCTTCCCGGGGCAGCGCCGGCAGCAATTCCGCTGCCACCGCCTCGAGGCAGGCGGGCTCCTGGATAGAAAAAAGAGGCTGAGCAGGAACCCGAGCGGAGCCGAGCCGCCTTCGCCCTTCCTTCGTCTTGGCCGCCGGGACCGTCCTCTCATCCCGCATCTCCGGAGTTGCGTCGCCCTTGCGCTGCCCAAATCTGTTTCCCACGGGAAGCGCGCCCGTGGCAGCCCCTGCCGGACCCGGGGGAGCGGCGGGGCGGTGGGCGAGCGCACCTGCGGAGGGAGGCAGGTCACGCCGTCGCCCCTCCCCTTGGCCTGGGAGGGGGCTTCCCCGGGGCGGGGCGGGGCTGGCTCGAGCCTCACAGGTCGGGCGCTTTAAAACGCTGCGTTGCTCGGAGTCCGAGAGAGAACGCCACGGCACGGTGGGTCACCTACGAGAAGACAGGGGATCCCCGGCCCGGACCCTGCTTGCATTTTGGGCGGGAGGGCGGAGGGCGCGCTCTGCACATGCTCCTTGGCACGACGGGCAGCGGAGCATCTCTTTTCCTCGAGCGATTCCGGGCAGGCTTTAGGAAGAGGCGCCTGACTGGCACAGTCTCCAGGCGGCACGGCGGGATAGGCGACGAGGAAGGACCCGTCGCTGCTGCCGAAGGCGGCGGCGGGAGGGGAGGGCAGCGCGGACCGGAGAAAAGCGAGCGGGCAGACGTGTTGAAAACGCCCGGCCGTCCCCGTTTGCACCGTGCCACCTCAGAGGCTGCTCCGTCGGGCTCCCTGGGAGCGGAGTAGAGCAGGAAAGGGCAGTGGCCGCCGCCTCGCCGCCCTGCCCTGTCCGGACCCGAGAGCCAGCTCGGAGCGCGCAGCTCTGTCCTCGCCTGCTCTCCCTGGGCTGAAGGGGGTTGTGCGCGACGCAGCTGCTCCAGGGCTCAGGGGCCCAGACGGGTCTCGGGAGCAGAACTGGGCAAGCGCCCCTCTCTCCCCCTGCCCGCCGCCCAGAGGAAGGGCCAGTCCGGGAGGAAGGCAAAGCCAGCTCCAGGCCTCCTTGGGGCCTGGGAAGGAGCAGCGGTGCCTGTGCGGGTTCTTGCCTGAAGCCGGGGTGGGGTGCGCGGATGGGGCCGAGGCGCGAACCGCCAAGGGTGAGAGGTTCTACCAGCTCTGTAAGCGGGCCTCTCCCCCTCCTTCCACAGATGCCCGTGAGCCTCCCCACAGCCCTGCGTGTTTCGGGGACCACCCTCTTTGCCGTGACGGTGCTAGGGGGCATCCTGGCTGCCTACATCACAGGCTACCAATTCATCCACACGGAGCAGCACTACCTGTCCTTCGGGCTCTACGGGGCCATCCTGGGCCTCCACCTCTTCATCCAGAGTTTCTTTGCCTTCCTGGAGCACCGGCAGATGCGCCTGGAGGGGCGGCCCCTGAAGCTGCAGGCCTCGGTGGCCCTCTGCATCGCTGCCTACCAGGAGGACCCTGACTACCTGCGCCAATGCCTGCGCTCCGTCCAGCGCATCTCCTTCCCGGGCCTCAAGGTGGTGATGGTGGTGGACGGCAACGGGGAGGAGGACGCCTACATGCTGGACATCTTCCAGGAGGTGATGGGCTCGGAGCAGACCAGCTGCTACGTCTGGAGCAGCAACTTCCATGCTCGGGCGCTGGACGAGACGGAGGGGGCCCATCGGAAGGCCGCGCAGCACGTCCAGAACCTCGTCCGCAACCACACCCACTCCTGTATCCTGCAGAAGTGGGGCGGGAAACGAGAAGTCATGTACACCGCCTTCCGGGCCCTGGGGGACTCGGTGGACTATGTGCAGGTGGGTGCCAGCATGCAAGGCCTTCCTGTCCTTTCTCCTCTCTGTCCTCCTGCCACCCTCCACCCTGGCACCTAAGCACTGAAGAAGCAGCCAGCGGGTCTTGTGAATGTAGAGCCCGGGTTATAAAGCTGCGTCTCCTCAGCCCCACTGGAGCTGGTGAAGAGAGGCAGGGAGAAGGGACTCCTTGGCAGAGACTGCCAGCAGATAGTGCCTTTCCTGCCCCTTCTGGGCCGGGCACCTCCCTTTCCTAGCAGGCCTCCAGGAAGGGGCGTTTCTCTCCCTTTCCATTCACATCTAAAGGACCCGGGCACGTCCTGCCCCATGTGAGGAGGGTTTGCTGCATGCCAGTCAAGCCGGGCTCCCTTGCTCTATGGGACAGGCACCACCTACGCATTTTGCTGCCTCTCCTTGCTGCACTGTCTCCTGGGGGCTTTTCAAGCCTTGCTAAAGGGGAGGAGTTCCTTGTGTGTCAATCTTCCCTTGGGCCATGGTGGCTCTTTCTCCTGGGCAGGTGTGTGACTCGGACACCGTTCTGGATCCTGCCTGCACGGTGGAGATGCTCCGGATCCTGGAGGAGGACTCCCGTGTCGGTGGTGTTGGTGGAGATGTCCAGGTAGGACATGAAAGCTCAGGGAGCACAAGAGGGGGGGGGGAGTTTTGCAGGAAAGGCAGCATCGCTTTCTGCCCAGCCCTGATTTCTGGGTTGTCTTAGAATCTGGCCCTTCCATTTAATCCTGGACATTTTGCAACTCTGTGACATGTTTATTCATGCTTTATCCAGACATTGCAAACTAATAATGTGGCTTGGTGCTATGTGCAGCCCTACCTAATTTCTGTAATAAACAATTGTTAAACAAACCAGGAATAAGTGCAAAGTTTGAGTGGTCATCTCATGGAAAACTGAGTTTGGAGAAAGGACAGGGCAGAGCAGCACAGCCCCAACCCCTCTCCTTCTGTCCTAGATCCTCAACAAGTATGATTCGTGGATCTCCTTCCTAAGCAGCGTGCGGTACTGGATGGCGTTCAATGTGGAGCGGGCCTGCCAGTCCTACTTCGGCTGCGTGCAGTGCATCAGTGGGCCCCTGGGGATGTACCGCAACTCCCTGCTGCAGCAGTTTCTGGAAGACTGGTACAATCAGACCTTCCTGGGAAGCAAGTGCAGCTTTGGGGACGACCGGCACCTCACCAACCGTGTCCTCAGCCTGGGCTACCACACGAAGTACACGGCACGCTCCAAGTGCCTGACAGAAACCCCCACCCAGTACCTGCGCTGGCTCAACCAGCAAACCCGCTGGAGCAAGTCCTACTTCCGGGAGTGGCTCTACAATGCGCTCTGGTTCCACAAGCACCACCTCTGGATGACCTACGAGTCGGTGGTGACCGGTTTCTTCCCGTTCTTCCTCATTGCCACCGTCATCCAGCTGTTCTACCGCGGCCGTGTCTGGAATATCCTCCTTTTCCTCCTGACGGTGCAGCTGGTGGGCATCGTGAAGGCCACCTATGCCTGCTTCCTGCGGGGCAACGCAGAGATGATCTTCATGTCCCTCTACTCCTTGCTCTACATGTCCAGCCTCTTGCCAGCCAAGGTGTTTGCCATCGCCACCATCAACAAGTCCGGCTGGGGCACCTCTGGCAGGAAGAGGATTGTGGTCAACTTCATCGGCCTCATCCCCGTCTCAGTCTGGGTGGCGGTGCTGCTGGGCGGGCTGGGGTACACAGCCTACCGGCAGGACCTCTTCACGGACACCGAGCTGGTCTTCCTCATCTCAGGGGCCATCTTGTACGCCTGCTATTGGGTGGGCCTGCTCACCCTCTACCTGGCCATCGTGGCCAGGCGCTGCAGCAAGCCACAGGAGCAGTACAACCTGGCCTTCGCGGAGGTGTGATGCTGCCGGAAGACCATGGAGGGAGCTGGAGCAAGAAACTCCACGGACCAGCCGTTTCCCTGTGTGGCTGAGGCCTGGGAAGGGCTGGCCCCACCCTGCTTGAGGCTGCATTTCATGTGGCTTGTCTGGAAGCAACTGGCAAACTCGGCAAGCCGGAACACTTTGCTGGGGGTTGGGAGGCTCCAGAACCCTCCCGACGGGCCGGTGGAAAGACCCACTTGGACTCCTGAGAAGGACCTTAGCAGCAGCTCTCCTGCCCCCCCATGCCAACAAGACCTTCCTGAGGGGCTCAAGGTGACTTTCTCCTGAGTGGGTGAAGGTGGTGACTCTCAGAGGCGATACTTCGGGGGAATCTCCATTGGGAGACATTGCGGAGTCCTTTTGAGGGTGGGCTGGGGGGCTCTACCCAGATCCTCTCTGTCTGTAGGGAAAGCGATTTGGTGTCTTCCAGTTGTTCCATTGGGGAGGTGAAGGCCAGAAAGCTCCTTTTGGGGAAAGTGCCCTGAATCAGCTGCCCACCAGAAGGGGAACTCCCCCAGCCTCCCAGAATGCAGAAAGGGAGGCCTCAGCCGGAGGAGCTGGTTGCCTTACAGCCACTCCCGATATCCCACCAACATTTACATGCTATCAAGCACATGGATGGCACTTGATTTAACAAAGTTTAGCTGGGCCGGGGTTTCTTCCTGTCTGCAACCATGTGGTTTTGTAATATTGTGGGTGCTACTAGGACATTCTACCTCTGTCCATGCCTCTCGTCCTTGTAAGTCTCTGGGGCTTTTCTAGATTCCCCACGGTGCTTCTTCCAACTGGGAGGACAACGGGGGCAGCAGTGGTGCTTCACAGGCTCCCATCCTGCTCTCTGCTTAAAGCACTCCAGCCTTAATACACCTTGCCCCCCTCCTCCAGCAAGAAGGGTCTGGGGGCTGGAGGGGAGCTCACAGGGCTTCTAGTCCAGGAGTGGTGGGAGCTTTTGCTGCAAACCGTCATTCCACCGAGAGGGAACCTGACGCCTCCCCCTCCCGCCCGTTGCCAGCATCTGAAAGGGTGGACACAGGTTTGCTCAGGCACTCCCTTGCGCAGACCCTGCCTGCCCCCTGCTGGAGTTTAGAGGAAAGGCAGCTCTTCCCAGTTTCAGTCCCCAAGAGGAATCCTGAAACTGAGAATTCTTGCATGTTTACACCTTTTTTTTTGGAAAAGCAAGTTTCTACATTTTAAGCAATATTTTAAACCGTCTCAGAAAAATTTGGAGACTTTTCTGGAGTTTCCCGCCTTGTACATCTGTTGCCAGATTGTGCTCTGCTTTTTACAAATCCCATCCTCCAGCCTGCCTTCAGAGGTTGTGCGTGCTTGTCACTAAGTCTTAAGAGACGGACAGCCATTAGGGTCTCCTGGTTGAGCAGGGGGTTGGCCTAGAAGACCTCCAAGGTCCCTTCCAACTCTTGATAATGTTCTGTTCTAAACTTTTAGCTTATCAGAAAAACGGATAACTGTAAATAAGGCCTGCACCTTTAAAAGAATGCAAGTTAAGTTCCATGGCCTGAGAAAACTTATTATAATGACAGAATGTTTCGTCATTTTGGTTTGAAGGCACTAATAAGACTTTTACTGATCCGGTGCCATCTAGATGTATGGACTGGATTGTGTGCATCTTCCTTGCTAATGGGATTCCTGATCCTGGCTGATATCTAGACCCCACAACCTCCTTCAGTTCTGTGACATGTGGGGGGGGGGCAGGTGCTGCACATTCCGCCCCATTATACGGCTCACCCTCACAGCTCTTTCTCAGAGGCAGCTGAGACCGGTGAGCGGGTATCACAATATCTCTCATTTAGTCTACTACGGGCATTAATTTCTGAACCAAAAAGTATTTATATACACCCTTCTCCAATTAGGCATATTCCTGCCTTGTACAGAACATTTTGTTAGGAAAATCATTCTGTAACCAGCGATTACTATTCTATTAACTAGATATTTTGCAAAACAGGTTTGATTTACGTATTTTGCTTCTGATATGCAATTGGAGCAAATAAACCTGTATTTTTTTGTGGTTGGCTTGAAATGCTGAAGTTGCCAAGCCATCAAGAGGACCAGGGCCTTGCTTGGTACAAATCCCAAGAGCCTTCGGGATCTCACAGGGTCTTCCTGTCATTCCACAGAGCAACAGCTTTGCAGCCAAGTTGAGCTTCCTCCTGCTTCAGTGTCTTCGCCCAGGCCATTTCTTGCTATGCCACTGTGCCGACTGGTAATTTGGGGAACTGATGCAGAGGAAGGGCAGTCACTGATCCTCAAAGGCGGCAGGGAGTTTCTTCCGATGCTGCCTTTTTGCACAGGCCACAGTGGGGGGAAACGCCAGGCCGAGGCTGCTACCTTCTCTCCCCAAGCTGGCTAAGGCCAAAGCGTGCTGGGGAGGAAAGCCACGATGCAGCCCTTCCTTTGGATGGGCTTCCTTCTTCTGGGCCGGCTGCCTCTTCTCCTTGCTTCTCCACGGTCCTCTGTGGGGGCTCAGGGTTGGAATGCAGTTCCGCAGGCTGTCACTGCCAGGAGTTCGATCCTGACCGGTTCAAGGTTGATTTGGCACTCCGTCCTTCTGAGGTTGGTAAGAGGAGAACCCAGCTTGTGTCTGGGGGTGGGGGGCAGGAGGCTGACTCTGTAAACCGCTGGGTGGCTGTAAAGTGGTATATAAATCTAAGTGCTAGTGCTATTCTCCAGTCCTGCTGAGCTTCAGCTGCCTCCCTCTGTAGGCTGATTCTTTTGGGTTCCTGAGGAGAATTGGAGGTTTTTGTACTTTTGTTAATAACACTAGATGAACACTTAAAAAGTTATTTGTAAACTTATTTATTTTTTACTTACATTTTCATTTTTTAAAAACAGGTTTGGATTTTTTTATTACACTTGTTACAATAATAAAGCTTTGTAAACAGCGGAGCCCGTTCCCTTCTTTCCCCGGACTAGGACAACAAGAGGAAGGAAGGAGGCGCCGCGGGGCGCTCAGGCTTTCTTGGGCGCGCTGGGGACGATGGGCTTGGGGCGCGTCTTGAAGAGCAGCTTGGTGCGGACCAGCGCGGCGACCTCGTAGGCGGCGGGGCCGCGGGGCTCCTCCACTGCCCTGCGCAGGACGGCCACGGGCTTCTCCAGCCGCACCGCCTTCCCGTAGAGCACGTGGTGGCCCACCAGCAGCACCGGCGCTCCCTGCGGGGCGAGACCCGGACCGCCGGGGGGGTCAGCGGACGCCCCCCC
>JANHGC010000208.1:11881-25207 GCA_027560395.1 Boaedon fuliginosus | reverse complement strand
CCCCCTCCTCCAAGATCAAGTCATGGATTAGAAAGGCTTTGTTGGAAACAGACCTGGCATTGAGCAACAACAGCCTGAGCCCAGGGCCCTGTATTCCCATGCCAACGGTCACCTGAGATGAGCTGATGGTATTAAAGGGGCCAGAAGGTGCAATCGCTTTGACATAGCGAGTGCAGGTTCCCCGAGAGCGGCCTACCCCTCTGCTCCCGCCATATCTGCCTCTTCCAGACACTACTTGTATTTGGCCCTCTGTCACCTCCAGAGCCCCAATCCGTCCCGACTCACCCCCTCCCGTCTCCGGAAAGCCAGATGACCCACCCTGACCCTTCAGAGGGATTTCACCAGAACCCCTCCCACTTCTGCCCTTGCACTCAGCGGGGTGGGGCAGGACCTCTCCTCTGGGGGCATTTTTACCCTCCCCTCTCCCTGAACCCCTTAAAAAACCCCTTATAAAGCCCCTTATAAAATCCCTTGTAGAATACTGTGGCATGCCATCTTTCAGGGTCCCAAATCCCATCCCTGGTAAATTCATCGGAGAGACCTGGCTGCCACTGATTGGACTGTGAGCTTTCCTTCAGTTCCCAGAGTTGTTGTTTTGTGTAAACCAGGAGGGAATGGTGATTTAAATTTTGAGCGACATGCCTAATAAAATGATCAGATCTTAAGTCCCTGTTCTTAAAGGTTGAGTTTGAGTCAACTATATCCCCTCTACATCCAAGCCCAAGTTCAACTCCTCCTAGGTTCCTACAATCAAGTGGGAGGGGATGCAGTCAAGAGGGCTTGATGGACCTCTGTGGTAAGAAAGCAGGTCTCCACTGCCTCAGAGTCGGAGTCTCCTGGATGAGCTGGTGGGGAAAGGAGTTGTCCAGCCAAACATTTCTGAGTGTTGCAGGGTTCAAAGAGAAGGGAAGCTGTATCCTGGGGCAAAGTTTAACACTCAAGCCCCAATTCCTTCTGTGGGTACCCCACTGTGTTTCGCTGAAGCAACTTTCAGGGGTTCCACTTCACACTCAGATAGAGTCACATCCGGTGTTCTTTAAGCACTAGTCTCATCCAAAGCCACCAAGCTGTCAATCATGGCTTCAGGTTCCAAACTCCAAACTCCACTCCAATACAAGCAACTCACTCCCCTTGGCGTCCTCCGGCATCTCCCAGCATCCAAGACGTGCCCCTCACCACAGCTGACTGTCAGCTTTGATCTTCAGGCTTCAGTCTGAAAGTCCCAAGTCCGTCTTGATAGAAGTGGCAGTTTCAAAAGCCCCAGTGGCTAGAGTTCTGGACAGTCACCACCCGCTGTAGGGAGGTTGAACCAATTAGGTGGTTCCACCCCAGGTGCCTAATGGACTCTACTGGGTTCCAGCAGGAGCTTGGAATGTTTCCTGATTCCCTTGTCCAAAGTTCTGGTTGCGTCCTGGAATAGGGCATCAGCCGGAACTCTGGATCGGGTTGTGCCTTTGAGACCTCTCACTAGAGGCAGATCCCAGAGAGCCCCCTGGTTTACAGAGGAACTCTGGGAGATGAAGCACCAGAGGAGATGTCTAGAGCACCGTTGGAGGACCAGCAAATCCGAATCTGACTGAACACTATTAAGGGCCTATATCAGGACGTATTTAGTAGCAATAAGAGTGGCAAATTGCTCACACTTTTCTGCACTTATTGCATCTGCAGGTTGTTGCCCAGCCACCCTGTTTAAGGTGTCCCATCCCTTCTTTATCTGGGAGTGAGGGATGAACCTTTGCAGGATTGAGCTGAGGAATTTGTTCAATATCTGTTGGATAAAGTCACTCAGATTCCAACAGACCTGGACACCAACTGGGCAAGTTCTATGGAGTTTCTGGGCATAGTACAGCACTGAAATGGCATTGGTTGGATTGGTAGATGATCTCTGGTGAGCATGGGATAGAGGTAATTCTTCTATCCTGGTGCTACTTGACCTCTCAGTGGCTTTCGATAGCATCAACCATGGTATCTTGCTACAGTGGCTCAGGGAGCTGGGAGTGGGGGGCACCATCTGATGGTGGTTCTCCTCCTACCTCTTGGGTTGTCTGCAGTCAGTGTTGGTAGGAGGGCAGAGATCAAGCCCAAGACACCTGGTATGTGGGGTACCCCAGGGTTCGATCCTCTTGCCACTCCTATTCAACATTTATATGAAGCCACTGGGTGAGATCATCCAAGGGTTTAGGGTGAAGTTGAAGAATTACTCATCTCTACCCCAAACCAAACCAACAATGCCATTGAAGTGATGGCGCGGTGCCTGGAGGTTGTGTGGATCGGGATGGGAACCAACAGACTCAAACTCAACCCAGACAAGACTGAGTGGCCTTGGGTTCTGTCTTCTTGGAATGTCCATGGTGTTCCATCATTGACAATGGGGGGGAGGTGTTGACCCCCTCAGAGAGGGTACGCAACTTGGGTATCCTTCTGGACTCACAGCTGAAACTTGAAGAATATTTAGTGGCTGTGGCCAGAAGGACCTTTACCCAGGTTCGCACTGCTCACCATCACTCATGCCCTCATCATTTCCCAGCTAGATTACTGCAATGTGCTTTACATGGAGCTGCCCTTGAAAAGCATTTGGAAGCTTCAGTTGATCCAAAATGTGGGTGTGTGAGTAGTTTATTTATTTACTTTATTTTATTTTATTTTATTTATACCCCACCTATCTTTCCCGGTCAAGGGGAACTCGAGGCGACTTACAACATTTAAATACAATAAAATGATACAATATATTTAAAAATATCCAAAACACAATCACACACCAATCAATAATACTCTTCCAAAAAAGAGGGGGCATCAATTCCAGGCCCACGGAAAGAGCCAGGTCTTAGTAGCTGTGGAAGGCCAGCAAGTTAGGGATAGCTCTAATCTCCATGGGTAGTTGGTTCCAAAGGGCCGGTGCTGCCACAGAGACGGCCTTAGCTCGGGGACCCACCAGCTGACATTGTTTAACTGATGGGACCCATAACAGGCCAACTCTGTGGGATCTAACTAGGTACTGGGAGGCATGAGGTGGCAGAAGGCGGTCTCAAAGGTAGCCCGCTCCTAAGCCATGAAGGGCTTTAAAAGTTGTTACTAGCACCTTGAATTGTAACCGGAAGACCACTGAAAGCCAGTGCAGCTTGCGGACGACAGGTGTTATATGGGTGCACCAAGGTATACCCTTAATCACTTGTGCGGCCTCATTCTGGACCAGTTGAAGTCTCTGAGTGCTCTTCAAGGGCAGCTCCATGTAAAGCACATTACAGTAATCCAATTGAGAAGTGACAAGGACATGAGTGACTGTAAGAAGAGCGTCCCGGTCCAGGAAGGGCCGCAACTGATGCAACAGGCAAACCTGTGCATAGGCCCCCTTGGTCACAGCTGCCAAATGATGGTCCAATTGCAGCTGTGGATACAAGAGAACCTCCAAGTTGCACACCTGTTCTGAGGGGAGCAATTTCTCTCTCCCCAGCATCAACAATGGACAATCTACTGGACCATGGGGTAGGGGGGTAGCATCCACAGCCACTCAGTCTTGTCAGGGTTGAGCCTGAGCCTATTGGTCCCCATCCAGATCCTCACATCCTCCAGACACCGGGACATCACCAAAACAGCATCACTAGTTCAGTGCGGGGCAGAGATGTACAATTGGGTATCATCAACCCTGAGGCACCTCATAAGGCAGGGGTCTCGGGTCAGATCTCTGACCCCCTACCAACACCGACAGGGAATGGCGTGAGAGATAGGAGGAAAACCACCATAAAACTGCCTCCACTCCCAATCCCCTAAGCTGTCCCAGAAGGATACCATGGTCAATGGTATCGAAAGCTGCCAAGAAGTCAAGCACCAGGACGGAGGAAACTCCCCCGTTCCGGGCCCGCTGGAGATCATCCGCTAGTGCGACCAATGCCATCTCAGTGTTGTACCCAGGCCTTATTTTCAAATGGTGTATAATAAGCTGTACATTCTAGGTTCACAAATGAATTGTTCCTCTTCCCCATCACTGTGATATCATGTGTAGATGCGCCTTAATAAAATATAGTGCCGACGACAGGGAATCTGAACTCGTGTCAAGATTGCTTTGAATTGGATCATAGCAGCTAGAACTGCTGGGAATTTGGCTTCAGCATCATCTTAAAGTCTCCCTCTCCTTCCTGCACCACACAAAGCAATGTTGAGATGATGGTACTAATAATTGCACTAGGATCCTGTCATGGTTCATTGGTGTGCTTCTGAGAATTTGATAAAAATATCTGAGGATAGAGCAGTAAAGGGGTGGGTGGGAATCTGTTAGCTGTTTTCAGAATGTGAGAATCAGGTTGATACTTTTTATTTGAGTAAGATCCATGTATCTTACATATATTCAAGAATTATGGATATTTCCAATTGTTGGAAGAAATATCTTTCTGGGTTAAATTCCAAGTAGGGAAAAATACTCTGGAAACATGGAGGCTGTTTGGAAAGATGGTTTAATGGGGAACAGGATCACATGCCTTGGAGCTCCAGGATGGCAAGGAAAGGGGAAGGAAAAGGGGAGAGCCACTGAGAGTCCCTGGGTTTTATACCCTCTGTTGGGCTTTGAACCTGCCTCCTGTACCTGTGGCAAGAAATGCATCCTGATTGGTTACTGTCAGAGATCATAGCCAGCAATGTAGGTTGTTTGTGCAAAGCTTGGTTGAATCCTGCTGGCTGATGCAATGAAAGGGGCTCTGGGCTATTTCCATTATGGTTTTGTCCTTATTTGGGCTGAGAGGTAATCCCATTAAGTCCTCAGGAAGGTATCTTTGTTACAAAGAATAGACTGGCTCAGGCCTTTAATGGCTCATTGAATAGCTCTTCCTGAAGGAGGTAGATGGCCCCTTAACAAAGGTGGGAGCTGAGTTTCTGCGCAAGTTTCTACTGTCCCCAAATATTTCATTTCTGTAGGGGAGGGGTGAGTGCTAACTTCCTACAGGATAAACACGTATGTCATCTGACAAAAATAAAAATAATAAAAATAAATAAATAACCAAATAAAAATAATAATTAAAACCGAATGTTTAAAGCAACAAATAACAAAAAACTCAAAGGGCAAACTCAATGGATCATCTTTTTCTGCTATCAGCTTTCTATGTTTCTATGAAAGAGATGCTCCAACAGGCATTCTAGATATTGAACCTTATAAAATCAATGGACAAATCAACTGAGCTGGGTTGTTCAGGAAGAGGAGATCAAAGGAAAGATTACAAAAAGAGAACATTAGAATACCATTGGTTGTCTCTTACAGGTCACATCTCACTTAAAGAAGTGATTAATATGCTCTGCCATCCAATTGCACTGCACTGTCTCATGCACTTCATGATAGACCCTTACTTGCATACAGAAACCTGCCAAACTTGAAACAAATGTATCAAACAGCAAGAAATAAAAGGACAATGATATTAACACAGAAATCAAACCTTCTAATAAACTCAAACATCTACCTTGCTGCCAAATTTACACCAACAGCAATATCACAAGGGCCAACAACTTCACACACAAAATTAATGGCATTTACACATTCTGTTCCTCTAATGTGGTATGTACCATAATCTGTCAGCAATTTACCTCTGAAAGGCTATGTAGAGTTTCCCCTCTCAAAAATAATAGACATACAGCACTCAAAACAATGACAAAATAATAGTAGGCTATAGGGTGGCATTTCTTCCTATCTACTATACCATCCCTATATATCTGAGAAACATTAGTAGAATTTCAACTTTTTTCTATTTTCTATGATTGTTTATCCCAAATTTCAGATTAATATTCATCTGAAGTAATTGTTACCTATCTCTCTGCTTGTTGAACTGAATTTTGAATGCAAGTTATGAGCCCTCCCTCCCTTCCTCTTATTTCTTTCTTATCTGTACATTTTTTTCCATTGCACTTTTTACTCCTTCTGTTCTGTTTTTTCTTTTATTTTTAGAGGTTTTCCTAAACTGGTAATAGTAATTTTATTATTGTGATTATAATATTTAATACAACGATTTTTTAAAATAGAAGTCAATAAGAGTACAAAATTATATAGCAGTTGAACCTATCATTCTGGTAACTCATAATTTTTTAAGGTTCATTTGAATTGATTTTATGATAATGAAATTTCCTTGCAATGCCAATGAGCCATGAACAATCATTATAAAACATGTAGAAGTATTTCCTTACGATATGTAAAAAGCAGACTCTACTTTTTCTACAACTTTTTCTAGAAGATAACGTGAAGTCAATGTATCACCAAACTATTGCTACCTATTTATTTATTTATTATTTCAGAATATCATAGCAGGAAGGTATGAAGGAATAAGATGGTATTCTTCAGTGAATAAAGAATGTTGTGAAACATCTTTCCATTTTCATATTCTAGCTGAAGATAAAAGTAGATATAAATCTTTAATCTGATAAAATAGAATAGATGTACCATATATATTACTAGAGCTGAGAATGTAGATACAGCATTTGTTTTATTTTCAACAGTATAAAATTTTAAGTAACTATACATTTTAGAGACTATTCTGTCTGTATATTGACACTGAATTTTTATATTCAAATACAATTTCCTCAGTGAAAGAAATTGATGATACAAGTCAACAATCTTTCTTCAGTACATTAATACCTTTTTTGTACACAGCAGCAAGATGCACTCTTTCTTAACCAGCTGGTTCACTTCAGATAAAGGAACATAACTGTAGTAGACTTTGTCATAAATAATTTAATGGGAGGTACATGTGTATCTCATATTCTCATACTAATGAGATATGTTTATGTAACATTGGTTATATAACTGTGTCCATTGTACTGTTTTGTAAATTTATCAGTTTATTCAGAAAAATTTCATCATCATCCTTTTATGTTCATATTAAACTTCAGATTCAGGCTTGGTATATTGATCTATTTACTCATCATAATGTTTGAGCTATAAACAAAATATATCTATAATACAGCCATTTATCTAGGAAATATTCATAGAAAGCCACCATCTTGACAGTAAAGAATAATATTATGGAAAAAATATAGAAACAAAACATTTTCTAACTAGAGAATAACATGTTTAGATAAAACATGCTGGTATGATTGGGTGAATGAATGTGTTTTTGATGATTTTTATGTATAGGACTGTTTTTATTGTGATTGTTTGCCGCCCTGAGTTCCCCTTCGGGGTGAAGAGAGGCGGGGTATAAATTTAATAAATAAATAAATAAGTAAAATCTGTACCTGGAGAAGCTGTGGAAATGAGTTTGGGCAGCAGAGTTTTCCCGGGGAGAAAAAAGTACATATTATAAGAGAGAAGCACAAATAACAGACTGTGCAGGCCCGAGCTAGATGGGGTAGGGAGGAAGAGATTTGTGGTAGCCCCATGCTAGAATCTTTCAGGATATATCTAGTAAAAAAAGGTTATAGCTTTAGTTTGGGTCCATTAGGTGTGAGCAAATAAAGGAGTGGACTTGATTGGATTTTGATGTTGTTTTTGGATTTGGGCGTGCCAGTTTTATAAATTCCTCTGTCTGTGGAGGAGCTCGTAGAACCGGATGCTGTCTTCTTTGCAGAATATGAAGCCAGAGTTCCTGGATGTCAAATATGAGGCTACGTTTCCCCTACGCTTTAAAATCCATTTAAAAAACATCCTAATCTAGTCGTTTCCAGCTGTGTTTCAAGCAGTTCTGTGGTTCCTGGATCCTTATCACCAAGGACTCAGCAACAAGAAAACCCACACCCAAGCTTCTTTGAAGGAGAATTTTTATATGGCTATTGATTTACTCTCTGAAAAAGGATAAAGAGGCCTGCGGATAAGTTGGGATGTGCTCTGAAACCATCTAAGTAATTATGAGGCTCAATAGACTTGACTGATGCTTGGACTGTTTATCTCCCCAGATTCTTTAGAAACCTGAAAGTCCCTTGAATGTGGAATACTGAAAACAGCGGGTTTAATCCAATATGATTTGAAAATGAGTGTCACTGAAATCAAAGAGCCATGTAATGCTTTTAAGATTAGACTATTGTATGTCAATTTAAAATTCATTGTTTTAACTGACTTGGAAATCGGACTTCTGTCTAAAAAACAAATCCGGAGTTCCCAAAAGGAAAAGAATTCACTTACATTTATGTGCAATCCCCTAAATTCTGTTGTTTTTCTGCATAAATACCTTTTGGGTAGATGCAAGATCAGCTTGATTATACAGCCAGAAGCAGCTGCGCTTTATCTCCACCAAATCCCTTATCATGGTATTTGTTAAAAATATCAAACATGCTTTTCATAGCCTGAGTTATTTGATGTTCTCCTATCACAGTCAGAAAATTGAAACAGCTACAGTGCACAGTTTTGTGCGTGGTCAATGATTGAAAAAAAAAAGGTAATCGGTGAGGAGAAAGGGAAATGGGGATCGGTGGGAGAAAAAGGAGCTGCAGACTTTAAAAAGTTATATTCTGCAGCAACTACATTAAGACATCTATAACAGCCACTATTTTGCATTCAAAAACAAAGAAACCATCTTTTGTCACTTGCAGCGGATCATGCCAACAAAATTGGCCTCCAGTTCGTAGGCTTCAAAAATGTATGATGTATTGAAGGTGTGCACTGTAGCCTTCACTAGTAAAACCTTTCCCATGTATAAGGTTGTGGTTTGGACTGCCACATGAATTTCAATACGCTGGTAGCTGTGTGAGGGAATAGGCTACAGAATCATTAATAGCCATGGTATCTGGCTGTAGACAGTAACACAATCAGAGGACAACACAACCTGCCAGAGAGAAGTTCCTCAAGGATGGGCTCCAGCACAAATACAAAAGCTCGGAAGACTGAACCTCTGATCATGCAACATTATCCTGGGACATCCACCTTCATTCGTGAATAATGCAACCAGTTTGCGAGTATTCTCTACAGAAGTCTGAATGTATGCATGCAAGACATACATTTCAGCGTGGTGCAGTGTCATCAGCGGAGCTGGCAACTGGCAACAGAGAAAGGGGAAAAAATCCTTTTGGCACATTCCTGATGCCTATATGACTAAATCAGTTTAATCAGAGACACCTTCTGCCCCTTTCTGAAAGATTCCCTTTTGTGAATATTTGTTGAGTGTAGAAATTTGCTTGCAAGGTACCCTCTTTGCCTGATGGTTTCTATATGGAAGAGGATACTGCCTTTCTCTGCATTCATTCCATCAGTATTCGGGCTGCATTGAAATGCTGTTACAGTTTCTCCCTTCCCCAATATTCCTCGGTCTTCTTGTCCATCAAATCTCTCATTTGCCAAGGGCTGCTATAGGCAGGCAAGCAGAGGATTGGACAAAGGGCTCTCCCCCTCCCCTCCTGATTCACTGCTGAATAATTGAGGAAGGAATAAGATCGGTTCTTACCCTGGCTTAGTTTTTCAAATGTTTGGTGCCATTCACTTGATTTTTTCTTTTGTTCTTATAATTTCTCTAGGGCACATCAGGAGAAGGGAGAAACTGACTCACTTATCATCATGAAATGAGCTTATGGCAGAGGCAAGATTCAAACTAGGACTGAATGAGCTGGAAGGATCCTTAGAGGTGTTCTAGCCCCTGCTCAAGCAGAAGAATCTATGACACTCTAGACCAGTGTTTCTCAAACTTTGTTGGTTCACTGCCCCCTTTTAGAAAAAAATTGAATGCTTAACACCCCCCTGCCAAGCCCCACCCCCAGGGTTGGGGTTGGGGGTGAGCTGCCCAAGCCCTGTCCCTGGAATGCCCTGCCCTTGCCTAGGGCACTGCTAGGGGTTGGGCCAATGCCCCCTTAGACTGTTCCAATGCCCACTAGGGGGCGGTACCGCTCACTTTGAGAATCACTGGTTTAGAAGAACTTAAAGCCTCTTATATTGGATAACGTCTAACCACGATTTCTACTCGATTCTTGGGAAGTTGTTCAAATACCTAAGAATATTTTTACTTCAGACATTTTTGAATGAGCACTTTATCTAAATCCATTTTGATCTGTTTACATACTGTATGGTCATAGAACGAGACCTCCTTTTTTCCCTTTTATGGATGATCTACGTCAAGACTGGACATTAGCTTATTTATCCTTATTAGCTTAATTTGACCTTTCTGAAACTTCTGCTATTATTAAACCTCTGCTTGGAAGTGCATTTAATTATTTTATTTATGACACAAATTTATATGGCTGTGCAAACTCACACATTGTGGCCCTGAGTGACTTACAACATTAAAATTTCACAACGCAAGAACCCCACCCATCCTAGTGGAGTGGGAACTGCACAATCGAAACAGCCATTTGACCAGCTCCATATCAACTTGGAGCCTCCTGGGCCTGCTGATGGAGCCATGTCTTCCGGGTATTTTGGAAAAATATAAGGGTGTAACCAATCTTTTCTCCAGGAGAATAATATTCCAATGGAAGGAAACCACCACAAAGAGAGCCCTTTTCATTGGTTCCACTAGATATACCTCCCTAATAGATGGGATTCACAACACACCTTGCATTCCCACTCAAATGGGTTCTGTGGATGTTACTGGGGAGAAGCAGTCCTTCAAATCACCTGGTCCCAAACCATGTGGGGCTTTAAAGGTGATAACCAGCATCCTGAATTGCACATAGAAGCAAATCAGTAACCAATGGAACTCCTACAAAAAAAAGTGATACATGCACACACCTTTACTATGTTGGCCACTGCATTTTGAACCAACTGAAACTTCCAGAAACTCTTTTAGGACAGTTTCAGATTCTAAAGGGCTTAAGTTCCCTCTTTTCACCCTGCAACTGTGAACTCAGATTCAGTACAAAGGCAAGAAAGGAAGAGCAAACAGTAGCTGCATTTCTATTAAAAGTATCACCTGGGTAAACAAAGCAAGCTACCACTGAAGAAAATATAATTAGTGTGTTTTTATTCACTGGCTTCTTGACAAAACTCCATTGAAATAATGCCAGTGTTTCTAATCTTTGCCTTGGGTAAATTTTATGCTGTTTGATGAGAGGATTCCCAATTTAACATAAATACTGAACGTGCATAATAATATTATAATATCGTAGAAAGGAGGCAGCTTTTATGAGATTGTGGGGGTAGATTTTCAGTTATAATAGAGATTTCCTCCCACAAAGAGGGCTTTCTTTCCACATACAGTAGACAGCCACTCCCTCCTTTGGGATATTAAAAGGAACAATTCTTGAACAGAGGGAGGCTCTTGCTGTGCAGGGAAAGAATGATAATCAAGTGCCTTTGAAATAATCAGAGATAAAATGCTAATTAGGCCAGAATAACAGAAAGGAAGAGTGTGAACATTTGTAAAGAAGTCGGTGTGAATTAGAAGCATGGCAACACTTCACAAAGTGGGGAAAGGCTTTGAATTATTTAAAGTTAAGAAAAGCAAGAAATGTTATGATACAAGCTACTTCAACAGCTTTCAAACCAAACTGTTTTTAGCAGTGTGATTGCACTGATTTGTTACTCTCTTATAATATATAATATAATAATATAATATATTAACAGAGTTGGAAGGGACCTTGTAGTGCCCAAGCAGGAGATGGTATTAATCACTCTCGGGAATTGAACCGTCGACCTTAGTGGTATGCAAACCCAGCATCTTATCATGTGAGCCACTGTCTGTTAATTAACCGTCTTCTTCCAGGGGTTTTCTACAATTCAGGTGTAGCCAATAGTCCTAAAACTCCCAGGTAGTTCTAGTCCCATCTTAACCAAGATAAACCCTGCTTAGATTCTGAAATCCTGTTAAGGTCTGCATATTACTGGTTACTACATTGCTGAGCTGCTACTCCATTGGTTCCCCCACAACATATTAGCAATTTATGTGTTGCAGAAGATCCAGTATTAGTTTTACCTTTGCAGCTAACACAAATGATTATGAATGCTTAAACTTGTCATGATAGAGAACCATTTCCCCATGCTGCACATTACTGGGTAACAGTGATTTCCATTTGAAAGCTGTGTAAACCAGGGCCATTTTAAAAACAAGGAGCCATAAGAAGACAAAGCCGGGCCTTGGCCATCAGCAGTTAGCAAAGGGAAAGTAGACTACTAGGCACAGAAAGGGAAAACCTTTTCCATAATATTATGACTATAAGATCTGGGTCAGTCACCAGGATCAGAGATATTGTGTTCTGAACTTTTGGACTTGTGCTGGAGCCAATCTGCAAGAAACTTCCCTCTAGACCAGTGATGGCAAATCTTTTCAGGTCCACGTGCCGAAAGCACGTGCTTGCTTGTGCACGTGCATGCACACATGCCCATCCTCCCTGCACATGTGTGCGTGATCCCCATGTGCACACATGCAATCCCGGTGTGCATACGCACATCCCCCTGCGCATGCACACACTCTTCCCCCTCTGTGCGCAATCTTCCCTCTTCCGACAAACAGCTGATCGGGGCTTCCCTGCCAATCAGCTGTGCTTCAGAAGTGGGAAGAAAAGCAAGTAATAGAGCCGGGGTGGGCAGGAGGGCTTTTTTGTAAGCTGCGAATTGTGGGAGGCATGTGCGCATGTGCGGGAGGCGAGAGCTCACGTGCCGGGAGGAATGGCTCTGAGTGCCACTTCTGGCACATGTGCCATAGGTTTGCCACCATGGCTCTAGACTCACTCGCTTCTCTCTAGAGAGAAGTTCCCTGAGGATGAGCCCAGCACAAGTCCAAAAGCTCAGAAGACAAAAACTCTGTTCCCAGTGATGACCCAGATTAGATCCGGCAACATTATCCTGGGACACGTATAGTCGCCTTCTGTCTTCAAATATTGAGGGCTGTCACATTGTGGAAGGTTTGGATTTATTCACACTTGATCCACAGGATAAGAATTAATGGGGTGAAATTTCAATACAGATTGGACATTAGGAGAAACTTCTTGACAATGAGATCTGTCCATCAATGGAATAGGTTACCATATGGTGGTTTCTTCCCATTTACTGGGGGTCTTCAAACAGAGGCTGGATAGTCATCCATTAGAAATGATGTAGTAAATGCTGAAGAGTGCAGGGTTTGATAACCTCTTAGGTACCTTCCAATTCTATGATTCTATTGGGAAATGCACATGACCACTCTATCTTCACATATCATTATGAGTTCACTATTCATAGCAAATTTGAGATTAATGGGATCTATTTAGGTAGCACCCCTCATAATTTTAAGGGTTTATCAAATTAAATATGCAGTTCTACTCAGACATTTTGTCTTACTTTGAGAGTGGGAAGGGGTTATTGCTTTTTTATTGGTTTTTATTGGTTTTTTTATCTTTGTAAGCCACCCCAAGTCACTGAGAGTGAGTAGGGCAGCCATATAGCTTGAAAGAAAGAAAGAAAGAAAGAAAGAAAGAAAGAAAGAAAGAAAGAAAGAAAGAAAGAAAGAAAGAAAGAAA